>MU709421.1:115303-135858 GCA_026770625.1 Nicotiana glauca
TATTGTTGCTTTTCAATAAGCTTATTTTTGTTTGACCGCGTCGCACGGGTGATTTGCGAGCGGGGTAATAGATGCATCTATGGTTCGAGCTGTTCGACCCTCGGTAGTGCACAATTTACTTTTATGTTGGATCGGGTACGTTCCTCAGTGATTATCTGCGGATGACTTATTTGGCATTCTATTGTGGGCTAGACTTCATAATTGCTTAAATATATAAATGGACGCTCATGTTGAAAATCTAAAGGAAGAATTGTTGTTTTATACTTACTAATCCCTATGATTTGAGTTAATTCTGCTTACTATAAATTCTCCTCATTTTACATGACCTTAGTAAGTACCGAGTCGACCTCTCGTCTCTACTTCTTCGAGATTAGAAGGGACACTTACTGGGTACATATTGTTTATGTACTCATACGACACTTCTGTACTTAAATTACATGATCTCAAGCAGGTGGATCTGGTTACCATTCTGGTGCGCACCCGTGAGCGTACTTGGGACTTCTACGGTGAGCTGTTTTCCCTCCATGCCAACCCGCAGCCGAAAAAGTCTTTCCTTTGTACTTTTATTTTCTGTCTATCCTTATTCAGACAGTAGGATAGTATGATATTCTTTTGGGTGTATATTCTACTACCTGCCCGTAGCTTGTGACACCAGGTTCTGGCACACACATTAGTAGACTTGTTTTTGAGTTGTATTATTATGCTACTTACATCCTCTATCACTTTCGGATTGAATCCAATTTGAGTATTTATTTCACTTAAATTTGATAATAATAACATAAAAAGTTAGAAATGTTTTCCGCACTTGGATTTCCCGACAATGGTGTTGGGCGCCTTCATGACCTATTATGAAAATGGGTTGTGACATCCCGGGTGCTGGAGATAGGGACTGAAGGGAACCCCTAGTACCCGAATGACTAGCAAAAGTACCTGGCATAGAAGAGCCCTAAACTGATGGCGCATGGGACGAACTCTGAGCTGGAAGAGCACTAAGAGATGACTGGAACTCATGAGAACTGTGAGAACCATGAACCGATGATGCCCCACGATAACCTGTGCGAGCTGGCTGAGCATGCCAGAATGGACGGCCTTTGCCATGCTGAAACTGACCTCTCAAAGGAGCACCACCATAGCTACTATATTCTCGAGGTCTCTTGGCCTCCCACTCATCTCACTCATGGTGACGAACTGACTCAATCTCTCGAGCAATGTCTACAACCTCCTCAAATGTAGCACCAGACACCCTCTCCCTGGTCATGAGAATACAAAGCTGGTAAGTGATGCCATCAATAAACCTCTTAATCCTCTCTCTGTCTGTCGGAACCAACCAAATCGCATGACGAGCTAACTCAAAGAATCTCATCTCATATTGCGTCACAGTCATCTCTCCTTGACGTAACCACTCAAATTGCCTACATAGCTCCTCTCTGTGATACAATGACACATGCTTCTCCAAAAAGAGAATGGAGAAGTGCTGCTAGGTAAGGCGTGCTGCACCAAAAGGCCTACGCCTCTCATAAGCTTCCCACCAAGTGAAGGCAGCTCCAGAAAACTGAAAAATAGTGAAAGTTACCCCACTGGTCTCTAGAATACCCGTTGTACGAAGAATACGCTAACACTTATCCAAGAAACCCTGGGTATCCTCGCCATCTGCACCACTAAAAGTCAGAGGCTGAAGTCTACCAAACCTCTCCAACCTGTGCTGCTCATCCTCTGGCATGGAAGGATCTACATAGCCCTGAGCAGCTGTAATCGGCTGGTGTAGATGCATCCCCGATGTCTGAAGTCCCTGCACGACCTGCTCAGGTGTGCGAGCGGCGGGAGTCTGATTGTCTCCCCTAGCCTGAGAAGTAGCTGTGGTTGTACTAACTAAGACCGCCTAAGCTACGCCAGTACATACTGATAGAATCTGAGCCAAGGCCTCCTGAAGACCCAGAATCACAACGTGCAAAGGTGCCTGAGCTGGTGGTGCTGGAGAATCCACAACTGGGACATGATCTTGAACTGGGGCGGCTGGTGGATCTGCAAGTGTTGCCCTATCTGCCGTGCGGGCCATACCCCTGCCTCTGCCGCGACCACGACCACGACCGCATCCTCATCCTCTAATGGCCACAGCTGGTGGTACTGTAGTCGTCCGTCCTGACCAATAGCGTGTGTCCTCACCATCTATGAGAGAATAGAAAAATAGAAGTTTAGTGCTCAAATCAACAGACTCGCACGACAAGAATTTCAAGAATATGAAGTTTTTCCTAAAGGTTCTATAGCCTCTCGAGGATAAATATAGACGTCTCCATACCGATCCGCGAGACTCTACTAAACCTGGTCATGACTCGTGAGACTTATGTAACCTAGGCTCTGATACCAACTTGTCATGACCCTAAACCCAGACTCGGTTGTGATGACGCCTCTCATGAATACAAGGCCAACCGACACACACCCAATTCATTTTAAGCAGTTAAAATAACATAATTGTCTTAAAATAATAATAATCACAAAAATAGGGTAACACAATATAGTTGCGAAAATAGACATAGCCCGACATCGGGGTGTCACCAGTCATGAGCATCTAATAATCGATTCAAAAGCAGGAAGAGTCAACATAGTCTATTACAGAACTAAAACAAGAGAAAATAAGATAGGGGAAGAAGCACTGGGCTGCAAACGCCGAACAGCTACCTAGTGAATCTCCGAACTGCCTGAGCTGGAAGGAAGTCAACACTCGCTAGCAGGACCTAAAGCACCTGAATCTGCACGCATGGTGTGGGGAGTAAAGTGAGTACTCCAACTCAGTAAGTAATAACAATAAATGAAGACTGAGCGATAAGAAATCACGTAAAACCACAACAATATGTTGTAAAGAAGCAGAGTAAAACTAATAAAAACCACGAAACCGTGAAAACGTATAAAGACATCTCGGTTTAGTGTAAGCTTCTTTAAAACACATTTTTAACAGTCAAACAATTAAACGAAAGCAGATGGAACAGATAAACACATAAAATCCACCCCACGGGCACGATAATAGTAGAATCAGCCCCGCGGGCAATAACATAGAACAGAACCAGTCCCTTGGGCTATATCTCATATCACAATAGGTATTTGCGCTCACTGGGGGTGTAGAGACTCCGGAAAGGGCCCCTTACGGCCCAAGCGCATTATCAAGCCATCTCGTGGCATAATCAGTAGGCTCTCGGCCTCATATCAAGCCACCTCGTGGCATACAAATCAGGCCCTCGGCCTCATAATCATAAATCAGTGTATCCTCACAACATACACCCTCGGCCTTACTCAGTCAGAATCTCATAAGCCACTCGGGCAACAGTAAAACATGATGCTCAACCCAATTATAATTTAAAATATAATTTAATGTATTAAAACAGAGTGAACATGGTTGAGTTATGAAAACAGTAGAATCCAACATAACTGAGTATACAAATAAAGTCAAAATAATGAGGAGATATCAGTAAAAGTCCCCTAAGGGTCAGAATAGTTGGCACGAGGCCTTAATAAGGCATTCCACCCAAAACATGATGATAGCAAACAGTTTTCAATCAAATACGCGATAATATAGTCATTCAAGATGGACTAAGTCACAATCCCCAATGGGGCACGACCCCACGCTCGTCATCTACCGTGTGCGTCAGCTGAATATAGCACAACGATGTGTAATTCGAGGTTTCATACCCTCAGGACAACATTTAAAATTATTACTCACCTCAATCCGATCCAAACTCTAGCCCGCGATGCTTTTGCCCCTCGAATCGGCCTCAACTTGTGTCAAATCTATCCAAAATCAGAATTACGACGTCAAAATGTGCTAAGGGAACAAAGCCGATGCAAAAATAATCAATTTACAACATAAATCCCGAAATTAACCAAATCCGACCCCCGAGCCCATGTCTCGGATTCCGAAAAATTTACATCAATAGATTCCTTATCTCCCCACGAGTTAATACGTATCAAAATCACCAAAATCCAATCACAAATGATCCCATAAATCCCTAATTTTAGGTCTCCAATTACAAGCTATAGCTCTTCAGTATTAGGCTTAAATTCCATGATTAATTAGGTAGAATTCACATTAGAATTGAGTATTAAGTCCATAAATCTTATCTCCAAGTGTTCCCCCTTGAATCCCTCTTCAATCCTCTTCAAAAAGCTTTAAAATCGCCTAACAATGGAGGAACCTAGCCCTAAAATCGCGGAATAGCCCTTTTAAATGATTCTGCCGAGTCATTAAAATCCTTTTTCATGAACACGGCCAAAGCCTCGCGTTTGCAAAGCACAAACTGACGTTGACCACAAATTTCTCTTACCCGAACGTGACCACCCCCTCGCAAATGCGATACCTACTGACTCCAACCCTTCGGGAACGCGGATCCCCTTCTCGCGAACGCGTAGCTCAATGGCCCAACCCTTCGAGAATTCGAAGGCCAAATCTTCAGCCTCACGTGCTAACCCTTCGCGAATGCGAGGGCCTACTCGCGAACACGAAGGCCAATTGTCTGCATCACCCAACAGCAGATTGCTGCAATTTCTTGCAATATGAAATGGTCTGTTTAACCACCTGAAACTCACCTGAGGCCCTCAGGACCTCAACCAAACATGCCAACATATCTCATAACCTCATTCAAACTTTTCCAACCTTCGAAACGCTAAAAATAACATCAAAACACAAAATTTGCATCGGATTCAAGCCTAAGAATTCCAAAATCTTCTCAATTACGCTTTTGATCAAAAAGTCTATCAAACCACGTCCGAATGACCTGAAATTTTTCACACACATGCCAAATGACACAAAGACCTACTACAACTCCAGGAATTCCATTTCGATCCGATATAAAAATCTCATGCATCAACCGAAAAACGCCAAAATTCTAATTTCGCCAATTCAAGCCTAAACCTACTCCGGACCTGCAAAACACATTCCGATAACACTCCTAAGTCCCAAATCACCTCCTGAAGCTATCCGAACTATAGAAACTCACATCCGAGCCCTCTAAGTCAACATCCAATTGACTTTTCCAACTTAAGCTTCCTCAAAAGAGACTAGGTGTCTTAAACCTTACCAAAACCTTTCTGAACCCGAGCCAACCAACCCGATCACATATAAAACCAATAAACAAATCAATAAGAAGCAAAAATGGGGGAAACAAAGCGGTAACTCATGAGATAACTGGCCAGGTCGTCAGTTCATGTATACTAGCTAAATATTTTTTAAAATTGATCAAATTATACATTTTGGTTTTGATACGGAATGTGTTGTACGTTATGCCACCAAGAAGTTTCGATCATATTCCTAGATATTACATGGCAGCTTTGTCATCATGTGGTATTGTACTATTGTTGTGTACTTGTGCTCATTCTTTGTTTATAGTATTTGGTTTCAACTAGTCGGATCAGATGCATTCTTGACTCTCCTATTGTAAGACTTATTTTCTAATAACCCTCTACCTTCACAAAGTAAGAAGTAAGGTATGTATATACATTACCCTCCTCACATTCTACTTGTGAAATTATGCTGGGTTTATGTTATTGTTGTACTTTTATCTCAAATCATCTGTCCTACTAATCTGGATTCGGGTTGTGTATGACCTATTAAAAAGTTAGGCGCAGTTTCTCCATTTTTCGAACAAGAAGTTTAGACCTAGGTTTATAAGGGTGCAAAGAACTTATCTTGAGCCAGGATCAAACTCTCCATAAGATTCATAGTTGCATTATTACTCATAAACAAAGTGGACTCCAAATTATTTTTTCATTCTAAGGCATAACTTTTATCCGTATGCTTCATATTTGCCCAAAGTTCACTCCAAAAATACATCCATCCCTGGCCCCTCAAGTCAATCACACGAGCCTCTTATCCATTCTCATTGAACATTAGTGGGGGAGCAAACCCAACTAGAAAAACGCACATAGGGGTTATGGTTAATCAGGCTCAAACTGATTATTTTCATCAAGGCACGGTGACACTCTACCACTAAGTTATATCACTTCCATCATATAGCACCTCTTGATGGTCCTTGTATAAGACTACAGAACATTTGTATTAAGCACGGTAGATATGGAAAGTATCCTATGTTACTTGTAGGTTAAAGTGTTTAAAAGTTATTGTATCGACTTTAATTTTGCTAAAAGCAATTAAGCTTTTCTCATTTGCCCTTGCGACTTTTAGCCCTATTGAGAAAAAAAAAAGTAAAAGAAAAGGAAAGGGCATCTAAAGGAACCCATAGAGAAAATCAGATAATCACTCCATTAGAAGTAAGTGCGGTTTTAAATTGAAGTGTCTAGTCATAGTGAAAAACTTACTTCTATGCGAAAAATAAGTTTGGGTTTACAAAATAATAATAGTAACAATACATGGAATCTCTCATCTTAAAGTTTCTAAAATTGTTTTTGGGATGAGCTACCATTTTTGAGAGGCAATTTGCTGCCAATCTCAAATGGATTATTATCATTTGGGCTCAAGAAGATCAGTTGCTCATGTTTTAGGAGAGTTGTTTACCCACTTATATTAGAACTCGTCAAAAAGTACTTGGTACTGTGAACATTCGAGGAGCAATACTTAATCCTAAGGATTCTCTAGATTTTTAATTAAAGAGTGAATTAATCTTATATATATATATATGTATATATATAGTAGGTTCTTTGTCGTTTGATTTAAAGTTAATCGAAAGTTCCTTCTTTTTACCTCTCTTTTATTAATGCAAGTTTTTAAGGTGAGACTATTTGACTCAAAAGATATTGGAACCTTTTTGAATAAATCAACTAAAGAGAATGAAGGGGTAAATCTCAGCTAAGGATAATAAATTCTAGAACAAAAGGTATAAAGGATGAACACGATGGATAATATTTCTTGATCTTGTGAAAGTGAGTGATCGAATGTTAAAAATGCAAACATTCAATGTAGGAAGATATTACAATCAGTGTTCTTAGCCAAAAAAGCCAAAAAGCCCCCCTTTACAAGGTTTTTTCCTCATTATATATAAGGGACAACCCCGTTCTGAACCCTAAAAGACATATCATGGGGAATATTCGAAAGCATATTCCTAGTGCCCCCTGTTAGGCATACACTACTGCAAAAGTCATAAGTCATCTGTCGCCCTCCACAGGACGACGAGCTATGAAGATCTCATTTTTCATCATATTTGTCAGCAGCCGTGGTCGTCCAAATTTGGACCCATACAGTTAGTCCCTCCGCTTATCGAGGTTGCAACTTGGTGCGTCCTTGATAAACGGACACCGCCAATTCCTATGGAGAAATTTGGTTTCGCGAAGCGTTATGGCTTGGCCAACAATGAGAGGTTAGTGTGCTCAACAGGACCTTGAGTGGTGTATCTTATCGGGAAATGACGTTCTCCACGTGCGCCATCATTTTGCGTGTTTTTGAGACAGGGGCTGAGGGCTTATTGCTTCGATTCGGTGCCATTACGCTTCAATTCTTGTGCCACCCAACCCTATAAATAGGTGGAGGGTTTGTTTTTTCAAAAACTCATGGCCATTTCTTCTCTGATTATTCTTTCTTATCTCTCCTGTGTTTTCTTCAACGATTTCTCTTCTTCTTATTCTTCCATTCTTCGTTCTTGGCTTTATCTATTATTTTAACACCTTTTCTGCTTAAGAGATTCCTAGAACACATCGATCTCATGAGGGGGTTTCTGACGCCACCCCGTTGTCCATGGCACTCCCCTCTAGCAGTGAGGACATGATGGTGGGGGAGGGGACTACTTTCCCAATGTGGAGGAGTTGCTGCCGAGACATACTATGTCTTGAAGCGACTTTCTTAAGGATCCTCCTCCCACTCTTATCCCCTTATTCTCTGAAACTGAGCACGTTCATATGCTCTCCGTCCAAAATATAAGATTTTCGCTCATGTTGATATGGTTCCAATGGGAAGGGACTTCGTGTAAGTCCATAGACCTGGGTATTGTGCTTTTTATGAGTACCCCTTTGTGATCGGTCATTCCTTTCCCCTTCTCCCATTGACGGAAGAATTCTATCGATTCTATCAGGTTTTCCCGGTGAACCTTTTCCCGTACACACTCAAAATACTCCTGCTGTTGACAAAATACATGGAGTTAGCAGGGTGCGAGGTTACCATTCACCACCTTCTGCACTTGTTTTCAGCTAGCTTTCATTTAGCGGGAAGGTCTCCCCAAATGGAAAGGGTTAACCCATGAGGTGGTTCCGTGCGCTTCATTGTAGGCCACACATCGTCTAATGTTAGAGGGGACTACTCATCGAGGGCGAAGGCTCGAGTTCAGATATCGACCCAGGCGATGTTCGTAAGTTTTTAGAGCGCACACTCACGTGGAGGTCAGAGTGGAGGGTTCTAATCGGCATATAGTTATCCCTGGGGACTACAACTTGCTATCGAATTGTGATCAGGTGGTCTCTGCTTTAGCCCCTTTATGTGCTGCCCTTGAGAGCAAGGTGTTCGGGTGATAAGCAACGTGGAGTTGTCTCGGAACGTCTCCGGCATGGCCTTGCGGGTAGATATCCTTCTTTTCCTTCTTGTCGTTAGGTTTGCATTGTTATTTTTAGCCTGTACTTTTGCTTTAACTTATTCTTGCTCTTCCAGACCTTTATCATGGAGATCGAGTGCGAGCGCCGAGAAAGGAAGTGGATGGCCATTTATGGGAAAATGTCTTCTAAATATCAAGAATATCGCACCAAGCATCGTGCGATGGCCGACATCTACAATCCGGACCCTGACATCCAACTGTTCCGTGAAGGGCTTAAATAGAGGGAGGATCAGTTGGCGTGCAAGGTCGAGGAGTTGAGGGAGCGAGACAAGGACCTTATGAAGGCTGTTGCCCGTAACAGTGAACTCGAGGCATCCCTTAAAGTGAAGAAAGATGAGCTCGAGTTAAGCACGGGGGTGATGGCCGAGAACACTGACCTACAAGCAAAGATGACCAGTTTGACTACCAAATTGGGTATGAAGACGGTGGAGATCAATGAGCTCAAGGGTGAGTTGAGTGTGAGAGTCGAAAGACTGGCGAGTGTTATATGTGAGGTGGCAGTTTTGGAAGATGCCCTCCGTGTTTGTAGGTCAGAGCGGACCAAGAAGAAGGATGCATCCACACTTAAGGTAGTGGGGCTTGAGGGGCGTGTTAAGGAGTTAGAGGCGGAGCTATCTGTTTTGACTGGACAAGTGGCATCACTGAGAATGGAGGACGCGCGTCGACACACGCAACCTTCTGCGTCTCGTGCTTCGGCCGATCCTGTCATTCCTCTTCGTTTATATGAGTTGTGGGTTGATGTTGAGGCCCAAATTGATGTGTACAAGGCTCTTCATGTTGACGAGAGGGCATCTGAAGTAGAACTTCAGGATATGCATGCCAAACTCGTGCAGCTCGTGAGGCATGTGGATACAACCCTCTTACGCTTGACGGGGATGATATCAACTCTGATGATGCGAACTGTCTTGCCTCTGGCTCTTGGTACGAAGATATGTATACCACCGGGAAAAATGTGTAATCTTTTTTGGTTTGTACTTACATTTGCTTCAGGATTTTTTGTAAGGGCGTCTTTGAGCCCTTTTTAAAGATAGGCGCTTGTAATATTTTGTTGCAATGAAAAATTGTTTTGTCGATTCGGTAGTAATATTTGTTGTATTTATGATACTCTGGGTATTTGTCGAACTGTTAAACTAATTTTGCTTCGAGTGAGGTCGGACCCTTTTCTTTGACGATGGCCTTAGCCTTTGGGATGTTAATTTTGAGCTGGTGTCGAAGTAGTATCCCATCGTGGTTCGAGTAAAGTCGAACTCATATCTTTGATGATGGCCTTAGCCATTGGGATGTTACTTTCGAGCTGGTGTCAAAGTAATATCCCGTTGTTGTTTGAGTGATGTCAAACTCGTTCTTCATCGATGGCCTTAGCCATTGGGATATTTTTGAGCTGGCGTCGAAGTAGTATCCCGTCTCAGTTTGAGTGATGTCGAACTGGTTCTTCATCGATGACTATAGCCATTGGGATGTTACTTTCGAGCTAACATCGAAGTAATATCCTGTCGTGGTTTGAGTGAAGTCGAACTCTTATCTTTGATGATGGCCTTAGCCGTTGGGATGTTGCTTTAGAGCTGGCATTGAAGTAGTATCCTGTTGCGGTTCGAGTGATATCGAACTCATTTTTGGTCGATGGCCTTAGCCATTAGAATGTTACTTTTGAGCTGGTGTCAAAGTAGTATCCCGTCGCGGTTCGAGTGATGTCGAACTTGTTTTTTGCCGATAGCCTTAGCCATAGGGATGTTACTTTGGAGCTGGCGTCAAAGTAGTATCCCGTCGCGGTTTGAGTGATGTCGAAATCTTTTTTCGTCGATGGCCTTAGCCATTGGGATGTTACTTTCGAGTAGGCGTTAAAGTTATATCCCATTGTGTTTTGAGTGAAGTCGAACTCATATCTTTGCTGATGGCCTTAACCATTGGGAATTTACTTTCGAGTTGGCGTCAAAGTAGTATCCCGTCGCGGTTCGAGTGATGTTGAACTAGTTTTTCGTCGATGGACTTAGCCATTGGGATGTTACATTGAGCTGGCATCGAAGTAGTATCCCTTCACGGTTTGAGTGATGTCAAACTCATTTTTCATCGATGGACTTAGCCATTGGGATGTTACTTTCGAGCTAGCATCGAAGTAGTATCCCGCTATGGTTCGAGTGATGTCGAACTCATTTTTCATCGATGGCCTTAGCCATTGGGATGTTACTTTCGAGCTGGCGATGAAGTAATGTCTCGTCGTGGTTCGAGTGATATTGACTTTGTTTTTTGTCGATGGCTTTAGCCATTGGGATGTTACTTTCGAGCTGGTATCGAAGTAGTATCCTATCACGGTTTGAGTGATGTCGAACTCTTTTTCATCGATGGCCTTAGCCATTGTGATGTAACTTTCAAGCTGGCATCGAAGTAGTATCTCATCCTGAGGGTGGCACTCTATTTTATTTGTTGGAGTATCATGGATGCTAGTTTTATTCATACATTGGAGATTTGATTATATTCCTGTCGGAAATACATGTTAAATTCGTACATACAATGGAGATTTGGCTATGTATAACTAGTTCCTTCATTACTTGGCCTGAAGATCACGTCGCTACTTAGAGAATGGACCTGAAAAATACGGCGCGCCTAATGGCGCGACGCAAGCAACACTATTGTCGCCCGAATATATGATAAGGCTGATCCCATCCTGAATTGCAGCACCACTCGGAGACTGGGCTGCCAAAATAGCTAAAAATAAATATGCCTAAGGGCATGGCTTAGATGATATCGTCATCAGCCAACTAAATCCTCGGGCCATGCGACCGCAAGGTCACTTCAGCCAGGAGCACAAAGGTCCGTCACCATCTGATCATGCTGGTAGGAAAAAACCTAAGGGTTAACTGGAGCTCGAGTCACAATGTGACTCGAAGGCTGGACCCAAAACAGTCGAAACAGCAAATGCCCAAGGGCATAAGATAAATACGACTACCACCCGCAAGCGCGGGCACAAAAAAGAATGCAAAGACAGGAAGGCCCGAGTCGAAGCCCAGCTCGGAAACTAAGCGTAAATAGAATGCAAAGACAGGAAGGCCTAGTGCCTGCTCATATCAAAAATCACACCTAGGCATCTCCGGGAACGTCCGACCAGTTCCAAACCAAGCAGGACCTCGTCAAAATGCCAAGACCAGCCTGCATGATCAAAAACAACAACTGGGAAAAGGTACAGAGGAAATAAACTTTAAAACTTCTACTTATATATCATATGTGCAAGAAAAAACATATTCTCCGTGTACAGGCATGCCCTACATTTATTTGGAGCCAGGCTACAAATTGGCAAAATCTACATTCTGCGTTAAAGAGTAATAACTTGCCAAAATCGCCCTCTATGATATCGACGAGAAGCGACCGAGCATTGCGTTCATCCCCCCGTGCTCGAGCTAATTCATCTGAGAGAACAAAATGCCTTGCACCGATTTCTTCGAACACCTCCCTCCGGGATTTGCAACGGGCGTATTCCTTGATCCTCAGCTCCCGGTCCAGAGTTTGCTTCAGCTCAACTTGGGCTTCAGCGGCATCCTTCACACAAAATCGCCATCTCACGATCGGCCTTGACTTGGTTTAGCACCGCCTTTGCCCGGGCATCAATTATCTCAGCTCTGACCTTCGAGAGGTCCGACTCAAGTTTCCCAATCATATCTTCTTGAACTTTGGCATTGTCTCGGATCAAGCGGACTTGGACCTCGAGGGCAGGGACCTTGGCCGAAACATTTATCTCCTCCAGAGCTCATGCCTGCACTTGAGCCCTTAGCTCTCCACAAGCAATTCTTATGGGGTTGACGTCGCCTTTGAGGTAGTCCAGAGCCTCCGAGTTTTTCCGCATCTAATACAGCAAAGAAGAATCAACCTCGAGACCAGAAATGAGCGAAACACACACTACTAGAAAATTACCTGCTCCGCCAAATAGCTCTCGTAGTTCGAGCTCCGAGGCGCCTCATATCGCCAATGCTGCAGCTCGAATTCCTTCTCCTTGCCAAGGAGCCTACGGTACTCACCCTTCTCCCAAATTTTTTGGAGCTTAGCCCCTTGACACAGCAGTTCAGACCAAAGCCCATCACAGGTCTACGCAAAGAAGGATCAATAGAGGGAGGAAGACACCGGATACAGGTAAACTATGCATAAACTCACTGCGAAATGGAGCCGATGGACTTCCTCGAAGTCAGAACACACTCCTGCTGATTTTTCCTCCGCGGCCCTAGAAGAGCCAACATCATGCACGACATGCTCACCTAAAGGAACCACCGGCCGGGAATTAAGTGCTCCGGGGAGGTAGATTCCGGTAACACCCCCTCCTCGGAGATACGAGCCCGACCGGCGCCACCAAAAGCTCCTTCACATTGCAAAATCCAATCTCCCTCATTGCCATCACCCCTCGAGCCAGAGGCCAACGGCTCCTCCCCCTTTTCAGAACAACATTGCCTCTCCCTAAAGAACTGCCCGATATCTACAAGCGGAGAATCCGACATAACTGGAAGGGAAAAGTATTACCTCAGGTATACGAAGGTCATGCAAAGACAACGTATGTACACACCTCGGGGTTACGCCCCCCATCCGGTGCAGAGCACAGCTTGCCACCTGCGTTCGTCACAAGAAGAATAGGTCACCAGCTTCCGAACCCAGCTGGGCAGATCATGAACTTCACTCAGCATCCACGAAGTTGCTGCAATAGAGAAAATAACATTATTACTTGGCTGATTTTCTCCATAAATGAGATTTGAAGAAGCTCCAGACGCCTCACTTATGAACGTGATTCCACCCTTCAGGGAATGGAAAGAACTCCGCAGGGTTGATGTAAACTGTCTGAACCCGAATCAACCAATTGGCCCACTCTCGTTCCCGCCTTCCTCGTCATCTATGATAAAGGGCGTGGATGAGTGGCACCACAGAGTTATCAGACATCGATGATGGAAGGGCTGATACAGCCTGACAAGATCAACGAGCATGAATTCGAGCCCGACCTTCTCTGTGAAGAACCTTATCATCAACATCGTTCGCTAAAACGACGGATGAATCTGTGCCAGGGTAACCCGATGCTTCAGACAAAACTCAAGCACAATCCTATCATGAGGGCCAAAGGCGAAAGGATATAAATACACGTTCATGAATCCATCAGTAGAATCCGCAATACCCTCGTGGGGGAAAGCGCCTACAAGACTACCGTTTTGCTCCACCCACAGTATCTACTCGCCATCTCCAGATGTTCTCTCCTTAGCAAGGATGCTTTCTCCAACGTAAACTCCCTTGATTCCTGAGCACCAGGAGTAGTGCCCCCGACCTCTTGTCGGATCGATTCAGAAGCAGTTTCCATGGCTATTGTGGAGCTAACAGAATAAAGAAAAGGTACGAACCAATATATTCGTGCCTAGAAATATGCAGTCCCTATACCATAACGGAAAGGTGACTACTTGAAAATAGTAGAGTTTCTCGGAGAAGCCGAGGCCGGTCCACATATAGACAAAAAGCAGCAACGATTCACCTACCCGAGGCAAGCCCCAAGAAACTAACAGCCTCGATATAGATCGACGGATCGATACTCTACCCCGAAAGCATCCTCCAACGAGGAGTCACCACTCGTGGAGCCATTCATATTATCTCCATGCTCGGGGCAACACTCTACGGCAAAAAACCTTCGCCTAGAGAGGTCGGGCCTCGATGAGCTCTCATCGACCGGCATGCAACCCAAGGTAAGCAACTGACCCCGCAAATCACTCTCTCTAAGAAGAAAGAGCAAATGTAGGAAGCTCCGATCTCGAAAAACTACACAAAGTCCCGAGAAAGCGCCCCAAGCACACACCAGCTCCTCAGTCGAAGTCTATCTCGTACACCCTGAAAAGACCATCTACATCCAGATCAATAAGGACCCCGAGGTGCCCAAAGTTGACCTGCATCCGGGGCAACACCCTCGGAGATTCCAGAACTCAACGCATGATGACTTGGGGGACTCCTATAGCCCCGATCCATTGGATCGACCCAGAGTTGTCCCAAAATATGACGATGGGACCAAAAGGAACCATATCGATCGGCAGGAAATACTAGCAAATAATTACGTCAAAGCTAAATATCAACGACCAGCAACACAAAAAGAAACATTCGAAGAGCCTCGAAGGGCATGAAGGTATACAGAAACAGAGCAAATTCGAAAGCGGAGATAAACAAAGTTCATTTTTTATTCATAAAAGTTTGTGTACGAGTATCCCTCGAGGGGTCATTACATACAGTTATAAAGGCATACGGACGATTTCCATGTCTAAAGGAGAAAGTGAAGGGATGTATGCGCAAGGTGAAGACCCACAGACCGATCCACCTCTGAAAGTCCACAACAGGACCACGCAAGCGCACCTCCTTAAGAGTTCATCCCGACCTTCCACACTAATATCCCCAAAAGGCATAGAGCAAACAACAGGAAGGGATGAAAAAATGCCATAGCTCTCCGAAGCCCGAGGACCTTCATTGGTGATAACTAGGGATTTTGACGTATTTCATGCTCCTCCTTGCTTGCACTTTGATTATAAATTCTTATAAAATAGTCCCAAAAGGCTCATAAGTTGTGCTTGATTGCAGGTTTGATCAACAAAGTGACGAGATGTCAAATATCGGCTCAAAAGGAGTGACACCTGCACAAGTATCAAAGACAAGACAACTCAGGACAAACTAGCGTAGTGCAGCCGCAGTATACTCTGTGCGATCTGCACTAGGGAGATTCAGAAGCTGGAATTCAAAGCATCAAACCTAGTGAGACCGCAATCCATTCTATACGGTCCGCACTAGGGAGATTTAGAGAACGCATTTTTTAGGACATCAAAGCATTGCGGCCATAGTAGATATTGTGCGGCCCGTACTGAAGACACCGCGATCGCACCACTATTTAGTGCGGTCCATGGAAGCAAACTTCAGAGAGATGTCAAGTGCCAAGGTCCAAGCCTATGCGGTCTGTGGTCGTGTTTGTGCGGACCACGCTAGTTCCCTCTGCGGTCGCAGTCCATTCTGTGCGATCTGCAAAGCCTAGATTTAGAGAGTTTATTTTTTAGAGTCAAGATCCTAGTGCGGACGCACACCATTTGTGCGGTCCACACTGACCCCGTAGGGGCATTTTTGTCTAGTTTTTCCAGCTTAGTATAAATAGAATATTTTTCCATTTTTAGGGTATCAGTTATTTCAGAACAATAGCTACGCTCGTGAGAAGCCATTTTGGACACTTTAACGTAGTTTTAGCAATTGAATCATTATATTTACTTTAGTAATTTAATATTATGTCTTTCTCTACATCTATTTCTCTGATTTTATCTTCAAGCATGAGTAGCTTAACCCATTAGCTATTGTTATGGCTCAACCCTAGTGTGTGTAATTGATGGATGTTGTGATTTAAGGCTAGATTGATTATGGTTGTTTGTTATTTGGGTGAATTTTATGGTTTAATTTATGAATTAGTGGTTGCAAATACTAGTTTGTGCTAAGTTGACTTGGCTCTTCTTGACAAAGAGAGTCTAAGTATCCATTGACTCAACAAGGAACTAGGATGGACTCAAGAGATTTGATAGTCCCAATTAAAGGGTTAAAACTCAAGAGAGTAATTACTCGACTTGAACCCTAGTTGCTTGGGCAAATATGCATACCCAATTGGTCTTGAGAGAGTCAATTGGGCAAAACCACTCTTTCTACCGAGAGGTGTAGAGTGGGTAGTATTGAGTAATGGTTATAACATATTTCCCCAATCATGTCAATCGTGCCTTAGATGCAATAACCCGTTTATTATCCACCTAGGTGAAGGCCACTACCCTAGTGCCATTTATATTAAGCAATTTACTCTTAGTCTAATTTAGTTACAATTATAATTTGTAGTTTGATCATATTGGAATATATAGAAAAACCAAAAATGAATGGAAGATCAATTAAGAGCATACACATAATCCTAAGCTAAATGGATACTCGACTCCAATCCAAGCTCTCTGTGGAATCGATACCGACCCACAAATCGGGTAAAAGCTATTGCAAATCTCTCTCGCTACTTTTTAGTGGTGCGGAGTTGGCAGTGATCACTTTTTGGCATCATTGCCGGGGAGCTAACGGTTTTGGCTATCTATTTAGTTAGTTTTGTGTATTGTTCTTCTTTCCTTGTTTGTTACTTTCTTGTTTGTGTCACTACTTAGGTACCAATATGGCATTGAACAACGCTAATGACCCTCTTGGAAACGTGATAGCAGGGGAGGAGGTAGATGATTTTGAGCAAGATGAGGTACCTCCTGCACTTCAAGGATAGCGGAGAGGCCGGAAAGCCTATGCTAATCCAAATGATAATATTCCAGACCCTCCTCCACCACCTCCAAGAGTGGCTCCTAGAGTATTATCGAATCAAGGGTATGCAAGTGCTATTGTCCCTCCCGAATCCGGGCGGGGAATTTTCAAATAACCAATATGATGTTGACCTTGCTCGAGCAACGTGGGTATTTCACGGGTGCCTCTGATCAAAATGCCTACAAGCATCTTAATGGGTTCATAGATACATGTTGGGGGAGCAAGCAAACGAATGTGTCCAAAGATGATCTTAGGTTGAGAATTTTCCCATTTTCACTTCGGGGGAAAGCATTGGATCGGTTAGAGAGACTCCCCAATCATTCTATCACAACTTGGGATAAGTTGGCGGATATATTTATTGCTAAATTCTTCTCTCCCGGGCATATGGCGGCACTTTGAGATGAGATATTGGGTTTCAAGCAAGAACCCACGGAACATTTGCATGATATTTGGGAGCGGTTTAGAACAATGGTGAAAGAATTCCCAAACAACGATATGACTGAGGCAATGATTCAAAAAACCTTCTATCGAGGAATCACTACTAAAAATCAATGCATAGTCAATCAATTGGCCGGGGGTAATTTTATGAAGTTGTCTTATGACGAAGCTTGCGAGATTCTTGATGAGATGGCCGACACTTCTTCGGCATGGCAAAGTAGGGCCATTGTTCCTGAAGGTGACCCTATGGTTATTTATTGGCATAAGGAGTTACATGACCATGGGTAAGCTATAACTGATTTGATGAATACTATGAATCAATTGGCTAAGGCACAGTTTCAATAAGTCCAAAACCCTCGCCAAGTGAATGCTATGGAAGGTGTTAATATGCTTACCAACAAGAGAAGGCAAATGAGGCAACAAAACCAAGGGAATTCTGAGCAATTTGGTAATGATTGTGATGTGATTCAAAATTATGGCTATGATGAGAAAAGTGAAGAGGTACAATATGTTAACAACTATCAAGCAAATAAAGGCAACTCTTCATACCAACAATAGCGACATCAAGGAAATTGGGGCAATCAACAACAAGGTGGTGGTAATGGGAACAATAACATCCAAGGCGGTTATTGAGGGAACAACAATCAATACAACTAAGGGAATTGGAATGAAAATAATAACAATTGGAACAACAATGGTCATTGGCGGGTGGAACAACAATGGAAATCAAGGCAACCTGGGGCAAGGCTTTCAAAGGCCCCCGATGTACCAACAACCGAACAATCTGCCTCCATTTCAATCTCAAGGATCTAGTTCTTCAGGTAATGATATAAGAAGAATAGAAATGATGTTCGAATAAATGATGAAGAAGAACCAAGATTCCGATGCTCAATTGGCTTCCCACAATACCTCTATCCGGAACTTGGAGGTGCAATTAGGACATATCTCTCAATCGTTGAATACTCTCCCTAAAGATGCTCTACCAAGTGATACGGTAGTGAACCCGAAGGGTGGAAACAATCATGTGATGGTGGTTACAATAAGAAGTGGGAGAGGCGATGATGTGCATGCCTCGAAAGACCCGGGAGCTTTTACTTGAAGACCCGGGAGCTTTTACTATCCCTTGCACTATTGGAAGTGCAGATTTTACCAAGGCCCTTTGTGATTTGGGGGCTAGCATAAATTTGATGCCTTATTCGGTCTTCAAGACTTTGGGAATTTGGCAATCTAGGCCGACCTCAATGAGACTTCAAATGGCAGATCATTCAATGAAACGACCTTTGGGCATAATTGATGATGTGCTTATCCCGGTGGACAAGTTTATATTGTCGGCTGACTTTGTCATTTTGTATTGTGAAGTAGACTTTGAAGTCCCAACTATTTTAGGGAGACCTTTCCTTTCAATGGGGAAGGCATTGGTTGATGTTGAAGTGGGTGAGCTAACTTCCAAGTGGGGGATGAGAAGGCCGTCTTCCTTGTTTGCGAATCCATGAAGCAACCCAATAGCAACGAGGTGTGCTCATTTGTGGACATTGTCGAAGTGTGATAGTGGATGACACAAGTTCTATGATTAATATGGAGGATCCCCTTGAGGCTGTGCTATTAAATCTTGATGACAATGATGATGCAAGCAGAGTGGAGTGTATCAACGCTCTACATAGGATTGGCTCTTATTCCTATGAGCCAAGAAAATTGTCTTTGGATCTTGAAAATCGAAAAACTCCACAAACCAAACCATCAATTGAGGAGCCACCGGTGTTGGAGTTGAAGCCACTTCCTCCACACCTCAATTATGAATTCTTGGGCTCTAATTCTACTTTACTAGTTATTCTTTCTTCTTGCCTTACTAACATGTGTCGATGCCCCCTTTTTCTCGCGAAATCGGGTTTATGACATTTGGGAGGACAACTCGTTCCCTTTTGGGAATTGGGTTTTAATTGAAGAGTCTCTACCTAATGATTAAAGTGCATTAGGACACTAAGAGGGTTTTGATTTAGAAACCTGAGATTTGGGTAAGGGCTTGAAATTATCTCGAGGGGAAGGTGTTAGGCACCCCTCAAGATCCACTAGTGTGGTTCCCGGCCATGTTACAACTGTGACTTTAAATGCAAACGACAGATAGACACATAAGGATTTAAAATAGATTTTTTCACACAATGGTTGCAAATAGTTGAGATTGAAAGAAAGCAAAGAAGGCTGAAGTTGAAAAAAAAAAGTTCTGAAAATAAACAAGTAAAAGGGAAGGGCTTCCTAGGTTTGTGAATAATATGGATCACATCAATGCAATACCCGGTAGTCGCTCCTCAGAAGAGAGGTTACACGTGGTATTAGCGCACTGGTCATCATATCCATATCTACACTTCCCACCCCGTTGAGGTATTAAACGCAGAATGGTTTCGTTACTTATTGCATGCCAGTACCCGCCCCAATCCTATCAGCCCCGGAGGCATTTGGGACTACTAGTCCTAAAGGGAAGAAAGATTTGGGCTTTTTAGGGTTTCAAAAGGATAAAATTCTAAGGCGTCAAGAAAAACACGTAAAGCAGATATGGGAAAACACATAACAACTAAAAGGCTCAAACGTGCCTCCTCACTTAAAGATAGATTGTTTAGCATGTTTTGCATGTACTGGTTATGGTTTGAATTAAACTTAAACGGAGGAGGCAGACTGGTTTATTACATATTTCAGATAAGAAACCGAAATTAGACTTGCCTGCTGGTTGGAATTAACGAAGCCTAATTCATTAGCTAATTCACCCTATAGCTTGCCTCAGTGAGACCTATAGGCATAATATCTAAAAATACGGGAGAGAGATATACTAATTCCGGAAGAACACCCATAAGTGAGTGGTCGGTTCAAATTAGTCGATTACTCCTATAGGCATTATTTCTAAGTGTTATTGATTTTAAAATGCTTATAGTCGAAATAGAAGCGCAGAAAGTCCTATAGGCATGGTATCTAGAATGATGTTTGTTATTTAAACCTATAAGTACGTTTGCCTAGTGATAGATGCATATGCAGAATTCAGGAAACTCTATAGACATGTTCTCTACGTGATAGGAAGAAATGCAGAACCTATAGACATGGTATCTACGTATGAAATGCAAAACCTATGAACATGATGTCTACATGAAATGCAGAACCTATAGGCACGATTTCTATATAAAAAATGCAGAAGTGCAGAACATGTAAACATGATTTCTATATGAAAAATGCAGAAGTGAGTGTGAGCACGTGATTTTTGCTCTCGCGACAACTACTCCCAAAAATTATAAAATAAAATAGTTTTGTTAT
>MU709423.1:6886-27220 GCA_026770625.1 Nicotiana glauca
AAAAAAAAAAATCTCCTTGAGCCTCCACACTGCAGTGATAATAAGTTATTTAATCTTTGAGGTTTGAAGTTTTCTTTACGAACTTATCGTAACTCTTGGTTGTCCCCAATTCCATGTTCTTGAATAGGTCAAACAAATGCTTTTTATTATTCTTTTTACCAATCTATAACTTCAATAGCAACCATTAAGGACGATATCAAGTAATTTAATTCTCTCTTGTCATCACAGAGATACAGGAAAAAGAGGAAACCGGTATTCAAGAATCTTTTTAATAAAAGAAGTTCAGCATTCTGTTAATGAGAGTTCATTAGTGACAAGTTGGTCAAAAAGACCCTAACAAGCGTCTGCCCTAGGGGAAAGATTATATGCTGTTCCTCACATTTCTACATACTTCTTTTAATTTTAAGTTACTTTATTTGGCTTTCTAGGATCAAGTGCAGTACTATTTGGGTTTTTACTAAAATTTGCCAGACTATAAGTTTAATGATCACTTAATGGAGTCAAGCAAAGTGTTTCTATCGCAATTGTGCTCATACTTGTCTTGGAAGTCGAGCATAAGAAATTTATGTAGTTGGTGTTGGATTCCCAGTATGTATAAGGTGTATTTATGGGAATTTATAAAGAGAGGAGTATTCTATGAAATGTCCATGCAATCTTCTCTCTTCAATCAGCAGATCTGGTAAGAAATTTTTTAATATGGTGAATAATTGTTGGTTCTTGGTAATCTAAAATTAGAATTGTATCTGGATCTGTAATTGGAAATCTTCGACTGTTTCTGTTCTCTAATTTTCTTGCTCCATTACTGGTCATATGCTATCCTTCCACTGGCAATTGTAGGTTGTGAACCTCTTCCATTGTCCTAATATCACCGGGATTCAGGGAAGAGTAAATAGAGGAATTGTTTCAATGCTGGCGTCATGCCATCACGTTTTTGGCTATTTTTTTGTCAGATGTTATTAAGCCTCTAAAATAAATAAATAAATTTGCTAGTGCATTTGACTGACCACCACCCAGATTATTTGATTAAGGGACGTTAAGTTCGATATGTAAGCTTTAAAGTGTCAAGACTTCTATATGATGTATCTGTGCTTTGTTATATGTGCCATTACCCATAGTTTTTTGGAGCTAGTGATCGCACTTACTTTTGTGTAACTATGTTTTCTCGCAGATTAAAGATGACACCAGAAGAGCAGTTTATTGTGCTCTAATCAGATTGCTTCAGGAAAATGACTTGTGTGTAAGGGTATGCCACATTTTATTCAAAGCAACTGCCTTCTGAAACAAGTTGTACATCTATCATTGTTTTCTGAATTTTGAGTTCCCATTGATTCACTTTATGTTATACTGAAGCTACTTTGTCTCTTCTTTAGCTGACAGCATGCCGGTCCTTGTATTTTCATATTGAAGATGCAAATTTTAATGAGAAAGAGTTCTTAGATCTTCTTCCCATATGTTGGGATTTGTGTTTCAAATTGGTGGACGAAGTACATGAATTTGACTCGAAGGTAGATATCAGCTGGTGTTCTTTGTAACTTCACACGGCCTATTTAGTTCTCATTTATTCATTCATCTATTAGTTTTTTTTTCTGTGTGTAATTCTATCCTATTTCTGGTTTACTTAGCTGGTGTAATTCCATGGACCTTCGCAATAACTTTCAGTAAAGGGGAAGCAGTACTGATTCAGTGGTTTAATACACACACTTAAGCTAATTTTTTCAACATATTTTGGGTTTTATTTGTGGTTGTTACTTGTTGATGCTTGACTAGATTAGTATGGTTGAGGAGAGACGAATATTTGGAGGGGGAGGTTAGAAAGAGGGATCGATCTCCGAGTTATCTCTTTCCCTGTTCTTTTTCTTTGTTCTGTATAAAGAAATGCTCATGTTATAGTTGTCAGAAAATGGACAAAAAACGAGAAGAAAAAGTAACAAGATTTGTCCCCTTCACTTTTTTAGTATCATGGAAATCCTTTTTTCCGACTTATGATGTGTTCTTCAATCCGTCTTCGGTTTTCATTATATTTCGGAATCTTCTACATATTCCAGTTGCTTTTACGTTTTCTGCTCACAGTGTTTTCTTTTTGATAAAATTTTCAGGTTCAAGTTTTGAATACTATCTCTGTTCTGATAGCACGTGTTACTGAAATAATGCCATATGCAAACAAGTTGGTGCTATTTTTCCAAAAGGTATCTTTTTGGGCTTTCTTCTGCTACTTCTTGTTGATTGGTTCACTCAAGTAAGAAAGTTTATGTGTAGTTGAAGTTTTGTTTTATTGCCGTTACCATTCCAGAGTACAATCTCTGTAAGAATTAAGATTTTCCTGAAATTTCTTTTAGATGTTAGGAAAAGGCTAAGGACTTTATAGTAAAGCCTTTCATTGGTAATGCCTTTGAAATTACTACTGGTGGACCAGTATCCATGTGAGTGGTAGATCTATGAGTCACTTCATGCTGTTTCTCAAGCATTTTATTTGGAGACCCAAACTTGATTACCTCTGTTGTCCTTACTCTCGTTTTGTTTAGTTTGTAAGGGAGGACATGTAAATACATCCAGAGAAGACTTTGTTGAGAGAATTGCATGTGAGAGCAGGGATTCAAAAAGATTTCCATGTGTTTTTGTTTCCATTATGTTGTATCTGTGTGATTTTTACTGTTATTTCTTTTTGCTGATTAGAGCTGTTCCTTTATCAGGCATGGGAAGAATCTTCTAGTGAAAGCATCTTGCAGATTCAACTTCTTACTGCACTGAAAAATTTCGTAGTTGCTCTCGGTTATCAGTCAACTAAATCATACAGCATGTTGTTGCCGATTTTGCAAAGTGGAATTAACGTAAACAGCCCTGATGAACTTCTAGAAGACTGCATGCAGGCATGTTTTATACGTGACCCATTTAATTATTTAATTTCATGTTAGAACTGTGTTCTAATTCCAGCCAGTTTATCATGCAGTTATGGGAAGCAACACTAATCAATGCGCCTTCTATGGTACCAGAATTGTTGGGATATTTCTCATGTCTTGTGGAAATCTTGGAAAGAAGTTTTGATCACTTGAAGGTTGTGGAGAGATTTAAGGAACTAATATTTTCAGTTGACGATTGGTTTTTGTGCTGATCTTCCATTGACATGTAGGTTGCCACCAATATCATTGAAGACTATGTTATTTTGGGTGGAAGGGAATTTCTCAATTTGCATGCGTCTAGTGTTGCTAAACTTCTAGATCTGGTGGTTGGGAATGTTAACGACAAGGGATTACTCTCAGTTATTCCAGTCATTGACATTCTAGTTCAGGTGATTGATTTCCTTGCCGCTTTTATTAAATTGTGTATTTGGAAGGCTGTGGGATTAACCAAATAAATAATATGCTACCTAAGCTGCTTTAGTTTCAGTATACTTTTGAACAGGAGTGCAAATGCTCAGAAATGAAGGGAGACTAAAAAAGTAATGACATGCTTTTTAAAACGTATAATTCCATATGTTCTGAATTTGAGCTTAGATAAGAGAAAAGTAAAGGAAAAGAGTTGTTGATATGATTCGTAAAACCCTCAATTCCATTTGTTCTACAATTTGAGCTTTGATAAGGTTAAAATGGATCAAAACTAAGTTTCAATACAAGCTTCTCATGTTATGATTTTGTGCTTTGGTAAGATAATAATGTATCAAAACCAGGTTTCAATACAAATTTCTCATGAACTCCCACTAGAACATTAGTGGATATAATATAGACCTAAAAGGGTGCTTCCTATGAATGATATGTGCTGATGCTTTCGTGATGTGGCAGTGTTTCCCGATGGAAGTGCCTCAGCTGATCAGCTCCACTCTGCAGGTGGTTGTAGTTCTCTGCTATGTCTTTTCTGTTTTTTTCTAGGCACTCCAACATGTCTGTTTACCTTTTCTTTTATGGAATAATTTGATGTGGTTCCATGAATGTTGCCAGAAATTAATAATCACGTGCCTGACTGGGGGAGATGATCATGATCCTTCCAAGGCAGCTGTAAAAGCATCATCGGCAGCCCTGCTGGCAAGGATTTTGGTGATGAACACCAATTATCTTGCACAGCTGACTTCTGATCCATCACTGTCTATACACCTTCAGAAATCTGGATTTCCTGGTGAAGAAAATATACTGCTTTGCCTAGTTGACATATGGCTTGAAAAGGTAAGTTAAATGATTAAATTTTGAGTTTTGATAGATATCATTGTGATTAATGGTTTTCTTTAGGACCTCTGCAAAACCTGAGCTGGTATTTATGATGGCAAATGTGTTCTTGGTTTGTTTGTTCAATCAAAATATTGTATCAATGTGCAAATATGGGAGCCATATCCATTACGATCCCAGTTGAGCACAAACATAGATGGGAGGCCTTTCCAGAACTATCAGAGAGATTCTACTAGTTACAATAGTATAACATTTTGGCCATAGCATCATTCAGTATAAGATGACCTATCAAAAAAATCATACAGTATAAGATGAACTATTTGACTTATCAATCATGTGTAACTTGTATGGCTATGCATGCACTTTTACCATAAATACACTTCTATAGTAACAGGAGTTGCGACAGTTTCCTGAATCTGTAGATGGTCTATAGTATTATCAGTTTATAGGAAGCTAATATGCTTGTCTTCTTTTATCAGTAACGAAGAATGATTTTGTTAACGATCAGAGCCGATCACGTGGGTGTTTGGCCTTTTACAAAAGTTGGCCATCCCCTGTACAAGGACGTCGGGGATCACCTCTGCAAATAACTCCAGAAAAGTGCTAATCAAGTCCTACCATATTTTGCTGCTCATGTACTTCCTGAAGTTTATACCATAAGCCAACATACACGAACATATGTATGCGCGCGCACACACACACACACACACATATATATACACACACACACTAGTGTCTCGGCTTCGCTTCGGTTGTCGGATTGGTTTGCTTGTTATTGCCTCTCCCTTTCTCCTTCCTGAGCCGAGGGTCTTCCGAAAACAGCCTCTCTGCCTTTTGAAAAGGCAAGGGTAAGGTCTGTGTATATTCTACTAGTCTACCCTCCCCAGACTCCACTAGTGGGACTTCACCGGGTTTGTTGTTGTTGTTGTAGTGTCTCGGCACGTGTATGCCTAGTCGTGTATCACACAGTTTTATAAAATAATATTAATATTATTAAGTCAAATCTTTGAGTAATTAATTATACATGAAGGAATTAAGTACAAGTTTCTATGAATGCTGAATATGGTTTTTTGTATAAAGGCTTGTTTATTGAGGTAAAGTTGATTAAGTATCATCTGAAACCTACGAAGATGAACAATCTAAGTTTAAATAGATACATGTGATTTTTTCAAGAGGCCTAGTGTATCACCGATCACTTCTACGGAGAGCTTTGATTCCCGATCCACTGTATCCATACTCACACCATGCACCTTCACCCATAATTCAAAAAATTTAGCTCAATATTGACATTACCGATCAAATACACCAGAAAGAAAAAGTGAGGTTCATGAAAGAAGATGTGAAGTTCATATTTGTAGGCCTCGTTTTTTTTTTCAATTTTATAAATAAGGTATTTAGGTTATTTAGAATAGGTCTTTAACTTTTTAGTTTTAGGGTTCAAACTTTTTTTAATAATAATAATATAGATTTAGATTTGTATATACCCACAATGGCTCTTTTTAATTGATGCTAATTCAACATAATTTTCTTCATTTGCTCACAAATTTAATTTATTTGAATTTAAAATGTAGTAATTATTCAAGTGCCAGAGTACTAATTAAGGATGATCAAGATCCTTTTGATATTGTTCCCAAAAGACCCAATTATTTAGGAGTTTGAATATGCGTCTTTTGCAATTTGAGTTTGAATTTGTTGCAAATAAACATGACTTAATAGTGCTTATTGACTATTTTGTTCATTTCTTCTCACCCACTTCTACAAATTTGACATGAATTATTAGACGTTATTCTTAATTTCATTCTCCTTTTATGTTTAGTTTTCTTAATGTTCCGTACAAATTGCGGAGAAGAAATAAACTTATCCTTCGTAGATCAATATAATTTATTAGTTTGTGACACCAATCATAAAAATCACATTGAATAGCTATAAATAATACTCCCTCCGTTCCAATTTATGTGAACCTGTTTGACAGGACATAGAGTTTAAGAAAAAATGAAGACTTTTGGAATTTATGGTCCTAAACAAAGCAAAAAGGGGCCGAGAGTATTTGTAATTTTGTATGGTTATAAAAGTTTCTCATTAAGGATATAATTGTAAGTTTAAGCTAAATTGTTACCAAATTTAGAAAGAGGTCATTCTTTTTGGAACAGACCAAAAGGAAATAGGTTCACATAAATTGGAACAGAGGGAGTAGTATTATTTAATAATAATAATAATAATAATAACAATATAAATAAATAAAATGTTGTATCTTTTCTCTCACAGAGAGTCGTGCCTTTTAATAAAACAATTACTTTTGAAAAGTTTTTTCCTAAATGCTAAATTGTTTCTTTAAAATTTATGTACTAAGAAAAAAACACAACTACTTAGAGAAATACAATATAATCAACAACAACAACTACCCAGTAAAATCCCACAAAGTGGGGTCTGAGGAGGGTAATGTGTACGCAGACCTTACTCCAACTCGATAGGGTAAAAAGGCTGTTTCCGATAGACCTTCGGCTCAGAAAAACGAAAATAAAAAAACAAGAAAACAAGAAAAGACAACTCATTAGTAACCCCAGTAGAAACCGTAATAGTAACGGAAGCATAACAACCAAAAGATGAAGGACATGCAATAACAGTAACCAGTATCTAAGGCTCGGGGCTAAGATAAATAGCAAGTATAGAGTGTATTCAGCATAAATTGCAAGCCATCTAAGATCAACCCTAATCCAACCCTGCCTCACCCCCTGAATGAAGTAAGGAAAGTTCTACTACCCCCTAACCTACAACCCTAATGCTTAACCTCCAGACCTTCCTATCAAGGGCCATGTCCTCGGAAATCCACAGAAGAACCATGTCCTGCCTGATCACCTCTCCCAAATACCTCTTAGGCCTCCCTCTGCCTCTTCTTAAACCTACCACGACCAACCTCTCACACCTCCTTACCGGCGCATCAAGGCTTCTCCTCTGCACGTGCCCGAACCATCTGAGCCTTGCTTCCCGCATCTTGTCATCCACAGGGGGCCACACCCACTCTCTTCCGAATATCTTCATTCCTAATCTTGTCTATCCTAGTGTGCCCGCACATTCACCTCAGCATCCTCATTTCTGCTACATTCATCCTCTGGATATGGGAGTTCTTAACTGGCCAACACTCTGCCCCATACAACATGGCCGGTCTAACCACAGCTCTATAAAACTTACTTTTGAGTGGCAGTGACACTTTCTTGTCACACAAAACTCCAGATGCAAGCCTCCATTTCATCCAGCCCGCCCCTATGCGGAATACAATATAAACAGTATTTAAAAAAAAGGGTATTTTGTCTTTATCTCTAAAGAGGTATCAAATTCATGATAAAAGATTATCAACCTTTAAATTCAAATTTTAATGTAAGACTAACCACGTCTTAATAACTTTGGAATATAATATTTCACATAATACTTGCATAAAACTAAATTGTATACCAATAAACTAATTTTATACATCAAAATGAATAAATAATGGTATAACTTTTCTTGTTTCTAATCATAACATGTATGCAAGACGCAATATATATTATGAGAGCATGATCCTTTACCCTAACATTTATAGAATTTGTCTTTCATAAACCCCCAAGGGTAGGAAACAACAAATAAAATATAAGGCGAGTAAAAGAAAATAAAACCTGTTTTGTCGTCATCAAACCATTCCAATCTCTCCAAATAATGGCCTGGCATGGTAGAATCCTTGCCAATGTCATGTGAAACCTTCTTTCATGAAATCGTATTACTTTGATGTAATTTTACCAGAGCACTATTCATAGCCAACTTCGCAGAGTCAAACACCGCTCCTTTGTAGATCTCTTTTTGTATTGATGTGTCAGTGCTCTTAAAATTCATTTCAATTCCTCCACCCTCATTTCCTTACTTTTTGCTGTATCGTTAAAATTGCTGTGTTTGTTTTCTATATGTGTGCCTTTAAGATAATTGCTTTAACTTTTAATCTATAAGACCATGTTTCCCCCCGCTTCAACATGATATTTATTCAAGGAGGCATCTCATTCAATCACAATGAACTTGGGTCTTAATGTTTGAAGACCGCGTAATTTCATTATCTAAAGTCAAAACATGTTTGATCTTCTAGTTCCTGGGAATCGATATGTACCAGTATTGGTTGTGCAACCGTTGGTGAAACAATATCTTTCATTATGGAGGCATATGTACCAACACAAGAGTACTATATAAAATTCGACAGTGCCAATATTCTCATTTTTTATTCCCTCTAATCTGAAGAGCAATTGTTTTGTATTGTACTCATAGTGCAGTTTTGCATTTCCCTTTTTCTCGTCTTATGGAAGGCTGTTTCATGAGTAGCTTTCTAACTATCTTCTCTTTGGTTTCACAAAGGCACAGTCATACTTGGAAGCCCCCTAATTTGAAGAGTAATATAAAATTAGAGAGTACCTAGGAATTGTTAGTTAGAAAAATCTAAACATTAGTAACTAGTCGTTAAGGGTTGCATCCTTCAATAAACTTGATATTTTCGGTTAACTTTTTAAAAATAATAAATAGTGTAATTGGATTTTTAGAAGGATATTTTGGTAATTTAACTTTTAATTTATGGGCTTTCCACTTTTAATATAAAATATAGGTAGATTGTTCCTTCCAGGCTTTTGCCAGTGGTAGGGTTCGAACCCGTGGCATGCACCTAACCCGCATATCATGAACATCTATATTTTAATACCTATGCAAAGCTTGCTTACCCTCTAAACACCTGGAATTTCTTTCTATCCATAATGCCCAACAATCACGGACCTGGGATTGTCCTCCAAACTTTCTTCATCAATTTTTTCCTTCCTTTACCCCAATGATAATAGATCCTTCAACTCCCATTTCCTTTGCGCCTTCCGGATGACAGCCTGCTTCTTCAGCACTCAGAATCACCTTTTCCAGTTCATGTAAGAGTAAGGCCATCCCCATTTGTGGGATTTTACAGGGTCGTCGTCGTTGTTGTTGTTGTTGTAAGAGTAAGGCCATCATTGACACTTCCCAGTTGAAATATCGCCTTCTAAAGTTCACGCACCAGCCAGTGCCACTCCAGCATTAGTGAACTTACAATCCTGCATCCTTAGTAAAACTATATATGTCAACTAAGTGTAGCAATTATTCTTGTTTCAACAAAATGTCCAATAAATGAAATTTCAGCGAGTAAAAGCTCTGTTCTAATGGTAAATTGCGCGTCTATACATGCCAGAAGTATGACTTTCTAGCTACTGTGCAAGGAAGATACATATTTCGTTTGTAGCATCACCTCTTATGATTTTGACCTGTGTCCGTGAATTATTTATCCATCTTTATTGTGGGTTCATGTTGTTAAGCCTGTGTTACTCACTTGAGGTCTTGCATCTTCTCAATCCTTTTATAGAAGGTTTGGGGATGCTTAGCTTGAAATTCTTCTTTGAACCTAGTTCTGATAACAACTTCGTGTGGTTTCCGTACCTGAAGTTTTATGTTATCCTTGGTTTTTTGTTTTCTGAAATTTTCGTAGGTTGACAATGTTACTTCGTTCCAAAGGAAGACAATTGGTTTGGCCCTTTCTATAATTCTAACTTTGAGGTTGCCTCAAGTACTTGATAAGCTAGATCAGATTATGAGGTATTCAATTGAATTTGTATTTATGAAATTTATTTCTGTATTTGTCTTTAATTATCCTAACCTGATATGTACTTTTTGTTTATGGCAATCTAACCTCTATGCTTTTTCTAGTGTATGCACTAGTGTTATACTAGGTGGAAGTGAGGATTTAAGTGAAGAAGAATCTAGGTATGGTTTATAATCTTGTTTTTACTTTATTGGCTCTTGAGATTTTGACAAACTAGTGAGACTTTCTTCTCATTATAAAATGTGAAATTACAGTAGTGACAGTGTAAACTCTAGCAAGCCTCATGTGCCGAGCAAGGAGTTGAGGAGGAGACAGGTAACCCCTGGTGCTAGTACTTATAAATGAATAGGGCAATGTAGCTTTTTACCGAATCAGTTTCTTAGTGAGATTTTCTTTCTAGATGAAACTTTCAGACCCAATAAACCAGATTTCGTTGGAGAACTCAGTGAGAGAGAATCTTCAGACTTGTTCAGCTCTTCATGGGGAATCCTTTAGTGCAGCCATTGGTAGACTGCACCCTGCAGTACTCAATCAATTAAAACAAGCATTGAAGATGCCATGAGTTAAATATTGGGTCAGTTCTTGATGTAAGTTTCTAAGTTGGTCTTTGAGTTCCAATGATCCCACCAAGGGGTAAGGAAGGTGAGTCATTCTTTTTATGCATGCATTTAAGTTTCTTCCTTCTCCTTGATCCCCAAATACAGAAAAATTTCGTCTTGATGTTTTTTGGACATATGTTAAGGGGGGTGTATATATCACAACAATGAATCTGTATTAATTTAAAGGAATACATGCAGTAGTGAATTATTATAACGGATCTTGCTCAAGTTTAAACTTCCTCTATTAATCTTGATATATAGGGTGTTTGTCTTTGATTCGATGGAAAACAACATGTATGTCTCAAATTTCGTTTGGTATTCACTCTCAAGTATGAACAAAAATGACAAAAGGGGGACGGGTGGCAGGAGGGGGGACATTATGCTGCAAGATTTCTTTCATATTTTATGGATTTGGTTTTGTTTAAGCTCAAGTCAGTGATTTCCTCTCACCTTTGCTTGCAAATTATAAAAAATAACCAAACAGCTGACAAAAATGGGAATAACTTCTAATATCATGGAGATTATTTCAAAATGTATTACAGTGGTTTCTTGAAGTTCATTTTTTTTTGAAATGGTAAGGTGTAGGTTTCTGAAATTGATTGATTATTCACACTTACATTTGATCCTCGCAATCAGCAAAACTTCCATGTGGCCTCTCACTTTAACTTGCTATGTAACATTTTCCTTTAGTAGACTATCTTCTCCCTAACATTGACCTGCATCCCCCCGCCTGCCCGCTTTATATTCTTTCTCAGATCTCTCTCTCTCTCTCTCTCTCTCTCTCTCTGTATGTGTTTGTGTTCCTTGTTTCATTTGAATGTGAAAGTTCGTCTGTTGATGAATGTAAGATTATTAGGGAGCTCTCTTGATTTGCATCTGTTTATGCTTTCTATCTTTACCAAGATTAAAACTGATGTAGTTTTCTACTGTCCAGGTCTCACTTAGAAGCATGCTGCCCGGTTATTAATGAAATATTCCGAAAGTTCGATTTTTTCGCCCCTATGATTTGGTTGGCTTTTGTTGTTCTGGATGGGTGAGCACCAATTTGTTCACTTTTTGGGCCCTAGTTGTGCAGGGGGGCTGGTGTTGACCCAATTTTTCTCTCCATTTGGTGTTCGGGCTTACATTGTAAATAGCATGATCCTCTCATGTCGTGGTTTTTAAGGCATAAGGATCAGAGCTTGAGGTCTCAAGTGCACGAAATACTTTATAGTGGTGCAGTTAAGAGTACTGCGTTCAGTTTCTTCGCCTCTTCAAAGTTATACCGAGTTTCATGTTTCATGTGTGAAAATGTGACGGCTTTTTACCATTTGCTCAGCCAGGCAAGGACAATGACGGAGCCATTCCTAGAGACGACAATTTGGCTTAACGACATTATCCGACTATTCTAGTTGTGTGCTTGTGTTCTTTTTTTTTTTTTAAATTTCTTTGATGTGTTTGAAACAATATATTTTTCAATGCATTTAGCGGCAACATCGGTTCAAATTTCAACAGAGCGCTGCATGCAATAATGTAGAAAAGCGGAGAGTGCATTATTTGAGGTCAAACGGTGCAAGCTTCAAATATAGCCTTATTGTCTTTTTGAATGATAATCTAGGCTTATAAACTAAGCGACGGAGGATGTTGTATAGTCCAAAAACCTCAGCTTATAGGCTCTTAGTAGAACAAAAGTGAAGCAAGAACTTCTGATTTGATTTCTCATTAGTTGGGGGCAAGGGGAAGAGGAGGGACATTGCATGAGGGAGAGGGACAATGGGAGTTAAATCTACACATTGTGTAAGACTTTCAGCGGTACCATTGTATTACAAGTAGCTGCATTTGAAGTAACATCACGTTTCGGCACCTTTTAGGCGTGAGATCTCGTTGGAGTCCTAAGCTTAATGGTAACAAATAAAGGAATGGAAACGAGATTTTGCGGAGTTGATATGAATCCTCATAATTTCCGGGGCAAAAGGATGCTACGGCTTAAATCATTTTTCATATCCTGGGTATTACGTGGATAAGAATACTACGCTGGGAATTTTATTAGGGGTATTAGTACTTTTAGCCCGCGTCAGAAATTATTTACATCATGTAGTCGAGAAAGTATATAAAATTTGTATAATTTTTGTATATGACATACAAGATATATATATATACACACAAATTTTATATATTTTTTCGGCTATTATTTTTACAACGGCTATATAGTATCATTTTCTCAATCTTTAACTTATTACATAGGGTCAAGTCTAGTAGTACCTTCTCCTCCTATTCAGTTTAATTTAGATACTTAGCACTAGGAGTCGCAAATAGTCGGGTCGGGTCGGATATGGTTCAGGTCGAAAACGGGTAATGAAAAAACGGATCAATTATTCGAACCGACCCATATTTAATACGGATAAAAAACGGATTACCCGACGGATAATATGGGTTATTATCCATGACTTTTTGTATATGATCACCTTTTGGAGAATTCTTAGTCTCCCTAGCTTGAGGAACCTCCAATTTGAGGCTTTACAAATGTAAATGTTATACTCATTGGTTATCTATTGGTTACTCATTGGTTATCCATTTTCTAAATGGATAATATGGTTCTTATCCATATTTGATCCATTTTTAAAAAGTTCATTATCCAACCCATTTTTAGTGAATAATATGGGTGGTTAACTGTTTTCTTTGAACCATTTTGCCACCCCGGGTGTACATAGGTCGGGTTGGTTCGGATTTTTCAATTACCAAACCAAACCAATAGTGTCGGATTTTTAAATCTATAAACCAAACTAAACCAACGAAGTTGGGTTTTTCAATCTCGGGTTTTCTCGGGTTTTTCGATTTTTTTAGGGTTTTCTGGTTTTTTTTCCCTATAAGTCTTCATACCACAATATATAACTTGTGCCCCATATATTTCTCTAGTCCTACAAGGATACAACTATATAATATATTTTTCAAGAAAATAATACAATAATATGAGATGAGTTATAACATTGTACTAAAATATTCAATAACAAAAATACTAAAATCCATACAGAAAATATTACTAAGTAATAAGCAATAATAAATATTAACATAATCTAAAAGTACTATATAAGTCATGTTAAAATAAGTACAACTATATGTATATTAGTTACACTACTAAGCAATAAAGAAAAAGATAAATTAAGTTATGCATTTTCAATATAAACAATGCAAAACTAAAAAATAGATATCCAACACTATTGTCATTTCTAGTGTTGAATTAAATTTTTTTTGTTAGCATTAGTATTGATGTGAAGTTTATTTAAATTACTGCCTTTATAAACTATAAAATTTATTGGACCATTCAAGAATGTTAATTCCAAACTTGAAAAAATATGTTTAAAGATAAAACTGTGAAAAAATTTAAGAAATATTTATAAATTATATTAAAAATAAATATTTATACGTATAAAATATTTGTAAAAATTGAATAAATATAATATCGAGTTGGTTTGGTTTCGGTTTGACTTTTTTTAGTTAAAATCAAACCAAACCAAACCAAACCAATTATGATCGAGTTATTTTTTCCAACATCAAACCAAATCAAACCAACCGATGATCGGGGTTTTTTTTTTCAATTTGACTCGAATTAGCGATTTGGTGCGGTTTATCGATTTTCTTTGTACACCCCTACTTAGCACCCCTCGACAACTATAAACTTGTCCAAGATAATAAAAGCCAGATTTATCGATATATCGTGGCGTACAAATATTAGAATATCACACTTGAGGTATTCGAACTTGTGAGCCAAATAATTTTTTTAATCCTTTTTGTCATTACACTAGACTCTTCCCTTACTTCAATACTTTATGTAGGGGCATTTGCATTTATACCTGTTTTTTGTGTCACGTTTTAATTTGTGTCCGCTTTGCAAAAAAATTGCAATCGTACCCTCTTTTTCGCATAACTTCAGCATACGGGGCTGAAGTAGCAAAGGCAATCACGCAAAACTTTAGCATTCTAGTAGACAGGCCTGAAGTAGCAAGTGTGCTGAACCAAGTGTGCTGAAGTTTTTATTTGTAATTGTTGAACTTAAGCATAGTAGCTGAAGTTTTATTCTCTATTTCTTGAAGTTTTTGTTTGTAATTGCTACCGATGAGCTTCAACTCTAGAGATGAAGTTTTTATTTTGTAACTGACGAACTTCAGCTCTAGAGCTGAAGTTTTTGTTTTGTAACTGTCGAACTTCAGCTCTAGAGTTGAAGTTATTTAGTTCATTTGTAAAAACTTCAGCACTATATAAGCTGAAGTTTTTGAAAAAGCTTTCTAACGTACTAGATAAATAATCAGATTGCCAATCGTATCTAAATCATAAATTTTGGAAATAATAAACGTGAAAAGAACATAATTATCATTTTCTACTAACTTACGTACGTGGAAATATTCATAAATTATTGTCTGCTAACTTACGTAATTATTTATAATTTATTTTTAAATAATCTGATAAACATATTTATGGCAATCATCCCATGAACTGAAGTTCTATAGAAGCACCAACAGCAGTAGAAGAAAGAAGAAGAAGAAGAAGAAGAAGAAGAAGAAGAAGAAGAAGAAGAAGAAGAAGGAGAAGAAGAAAACGAAGGAGGAGAAATGGGGTTGAAGTTATTTAAAAAGTGGGTACAAGTTAAAAGTTTTAAAAAAAATAGGTATATGTTAAATGTGGGCGACTAAATAGGGCACCCCGTGCAGTTTTTACCTTTATGTATTACAAAAAAAGCCTCAGTTTTGCTCTATTTGCGCTATATGATTTGCCGATGAAAGGAATTCAATTGATCCAACTGCAACAAGAAATTTGTTTAATAGTAATCAAACATTAGGTTGATGTAACGATCCGAAATTCCCACCCCCGAGATCGTGATGACGCCTAAAATTTTATTTTCTAGGCAAGCCAACATTAACTATTTCTATTAACAATTTTAACAATCCAAATCAAATGATAACAATAAAACCGAGTAGTCCGAAAGTGATACACTAATAAACGACGTAAGATAAATACAATCCTAGAAACTGGATCACGAATAAATGAGCATCTAGAGTGCTACAAATAAGGTCTGAATAAAGTACAACTATTTTGACACTCAGTAAAACAGTAATGATAAAAAATAAAGGGACTTCAGGGCTGCGGACGCCGTGCAACTATACCTCAAGTCTCCAACTGCAACATGATTCGAGCAGAAAGCTACTAAACGCCGCTAGGATCAACACCAATATCCGCGTGGGAGATAGGGGCATACGTCAAAGCCTACAAGAGCCTGATCTATGATTAACTTGCAAGTAAGGCGCCGATGATGTCTCCAACTCAGATGGGGGAGAATGTCATGGGCGGCTTTCCAGCCATGCCCCATGACCCCTTGGATGCTCCCCATGGCGTCCTAGCAAACCTCCCAACTCCTAGTGCTATGGTCGGCCTGGTGGTCTTGGCCGTGCCAAGTGACAAGCGCGCTTGTGCCTATTTTGCCCCACCGATAGCCCTCGCCAGCGCCCAGCCGCAGGTAGATGCTAACAGCAGCACGCGCAGACAGTGCCATGCGTGCAGACCCTGATGCTAAAGACAAGGTTGCTGCCAACAGACCAGCTTCTACTTTGTAAGAATCTAAGTCCTTTTTATTATAAATATAGAGTAGTTCTATTTCATGTATTTCCATTATATATGTCGCTCTGGCTTAGGTATGTCAAGTCATGTAACTTTGGTTTATTTTTTTTTTAAGCACTATTAGGGGAGATCAAGCAATCGAACTTTCTATCAAGCAAACAATTCTCTGTACCTCTCCCTCTCGACATCGTATTTCTTTTCTGTAACAACTTTCATTAATGCAATCAAGCTTTCTTTCATTCTCAATTCTCATTTCTATTCTCTCAAATTCTCTTGACATTGGTTTTTCCGTACGGCACAGACAATCTCATCCAACATATGGAGGGGATCTCAGTTGGCGGATAGTAACTGAACTGACATCGATTACTTAGCCTTATGTCGCCCTTCCAAGGAATATCAGAAAGGCACCACGTAACATAACGTAAGAATGCATTAGAAAATGTAAATAATTTATTTTTCATTGTGTTGTAGCAAATGCAGTATTTTCTTATTCCTGAGCATTTCTGTGTTAACTGGCTGATGCAAAACTCTTTTAATGGTAGTCTCTATTGTGGGGTCCATACCCATTAAATAATATATAGAGAAAAAAGGGAAAGCAATAATAATACCAAATCTGGATTTGGTTGAGGGAAATCTATAAGATTTCAAAAGTCAAGATTGGTAGGCATACCAAATTTGCAGAAGAGAAAAATGTCAAATACAGTAGGCATGAAAGAGTAAGATTCCGTCTATAAAAGGAGAGTTTTGGCTATCATTTCTGTATACCAACAAAGAGAGAAAGAAAGAGTAAGACATCACAAACAGGGTATAAAAAAATAGTCTGTGAGGATAATAGAGAGTGTGAGCGATATTGTAGTGAGGTGGAATATCAAAAGAGGGTTATTTCTTTTGAGTGTTATAGTGGTCTTTGTAGTATTTTACTCGGGCCTACAAAGTGTAAAATTCCTTAATATAGTGATATCAGTTGCTCCTCTCAGGGTCGTATTTTTTTCCCTTATTGAAAAGGGTTTTCCACGTAAAAAATCTTGGTGTCATTGTCAGTCTTTTATTCTTGTTGATTATCGTATCTCACTGCTATATTATTATTCCGCTTTTATTACCATAAATATTATTACTGTGGGGATTTATTCCAAATAACTGGTATTAGAGCACAAGTTCTGCTCCTTCACAGAAATATTATTCACTATCGGTAGTACTATACTCGGTGAAAAATAAAAATGTCCGTAGTAAAATATGAGGTAAAAAAATTCAACGGAGATAGCGGCTTATCAACATGGAAAAGAATGATGAGGGATCTTCTCATTCAACAGGGATTACACAAGGTACTAGATGCTGATGCCAAAAAGCCTGATACCATGAAAGCTGAGGATTGGGCTGATTTGGATGAAATGGCTGCTAGTGCAATCAGGTTGCATTTATCAAATGATGTGGTAAATAACATCATTGATGAAAATACCACATGTGGTATTTGGACAAGGTTGGAAAGCCTATACATGTCCAAAACGTTGACAAATAAATTGTACCTTATGAAGGAGTTATACGCCCTACACATGGGTGAAGGTACGAATTTTTTGTCACATTTAAATGTGTTTAACAGACTAATCACGCAGCTTGCCTGCCTCGAAGTAAAAATCGAGGAAGAAGATAAAGCCATCTTGCTGTTGAACTCGTTGCCATCTTCGTATGATAATTTGGCAACAACCATCCTGCACGGTAAGACTACTATTGAGTTGAAAGACGTCACATTAGCTCTTCTACTCAATGAGAAGATGAGAAAGAAGCCTGAAAATCGAGGATAGGCTCTCATCACAGAAGGTAGAGGCATGAATTATCAAAGGAGTTCGAACAACTATGGCACATTCGGAGCTCGTGGGAAGTCTAAGAACCGATCCAAATCAAAAGCTAGAAATTGCTACAATTGCGATCAACCAGGTCACTTCAAAAGAGACAGCCCAAATATAAGGAAGGGCAAAAGTGAGAGCAGTGGCCAGAAGAATGACGACAATACAACCACCATGGTGTAAAATAATGATAATGTTATTCTCTTCATAAATGACGAAGAGAAATGCATGCACTTGGTAGGTCCAAAGTCGGAATGGGTGGTTGACATAGTGGCATCTTACCATGCCACACTGGTAAGAGATCTTTTTTCCAGATATATAGCAAGTGATTTCTGCACTGTGAAAATGGGTAATACAAGTTACTCAAAGATTGCGGGGATTGGTGACATTTGTATCAAGACAAATGTCGGATGCACATTGGTTCTAAAGGACATGCGGCATGTACCTGATTTTCGGATGAACTTGATCTCGGGAATTGCTTTGGACCGAGATGGGTACGATAACTATTTTGAAAATCAAAACTGGAGACTCACCAAGGGATCATTGGTGATTGCAAAGGGAGTTGCTTATGGCACGTTGTACAAGACAAATATAGAAATATGCCGAGGTGAATTGAACGCGGCACAAGATGAGATTTTTGTAGATTTGTGGCATAAAAGAATGGGTCATATGAGCGAGAAGGAATTGCAGATTCTTTCCAGAAAATCACTCATCTCTTTTGCCAAAGGTACAATAGTAAAACCTTGTGACTACTGTTTATTTGGTGAGTAGCATAGAGTCTCATTTCAGATATTGTCTAAAAGAAAATTGAATATACTTGATTTAGTATATTCTAATGTTTGTGTCCAATGGAAATTGAATCGATGGGCGGTAACAAATATTTTGTTACTTTTATTGATGACGCTTCACGTAAATTGTGGGTTTATATCTTGAAAACCAAAGATCAGAAAAAGTTTTCCAGAAGTTTCATGCTGTGGTGGAAAGGGAGATGGTCAAAAGCTAAAGCGTCTCCGAAGTGACAATGGAGGTGAGTACACTTCAAGTGAATTTGAAGAGTACTGTTCAAGTAATGGGATCAATCATGAAAAAACAGTTCCTAGAACCCCACAATACAATGGTGTCGCCAAGAGGATGAACCGCACCATTGTTGAGAAAGTGAGAAGCATGCTCAGAATGGCTAAACTGCCTAAGTCATTCTGGGGTGAAGTAGTTCAGACATCCTGTTACCTGATCAATAGGAGTCCATCACTTCTATTGGAGTTTGACATCCAGAGAGAGTTTGGACTAACAAGAAGGTGTCCTAATCACATCTAAAGGTGTTCGGTTGCAAGGCTTTTGCACATGTACCAAAGGAGCAGAGAACAAAGCCGGATGATAGATATGTTCCTTGCATATTCATCGGATACGGAGATGAAGAGTTCGAGTACAAATTGTGGGATCCTGTAAAGAAGAAGGTCATTAGAAGCAGAGATGTAATCTTCCGAGAAAGTGAAGTTGGAGCTGTAGATGATCAGTCAGAGAAGATAAAGAATGGTATAATCCCTAACCTTGTTACCATTCCTTATTCTTCTAACTATCCCACAAGTGCATAAAATATGACCGACAAGGTTGCCGAGTAGGGAGAGCAACCTGGTGAGGTTACTGAGTAGGGGGAGCAACTTGATGAAGGTGTCGAGGAAGTGGAGCACCCCACTTAGGAAAAAGAACAACCTCAGCCTTTGATGAGATCAGAGAGGCCAAGAGTAGAGTCATGCAGGTACCCTTCCACAGAGTATGTCCTCATCGGTGATGAGGGAAAGCCAGAAAGTTTTAAGAAGGTGCTGTCCCATCCAGAAAAGAACAAGTGGACGAAAGCCATGCAAGAAGAGATGGAATTTCTACAAAAAAATGGCACGTACAAGCTGGTTGAACTTCCAAAGGGTAAAAAACATCTCAAATGCAAATGGGTCTTTAAACTCAAGAAAGATGGAAATGGCAAGTTGGTCAGATATACAGCTCGATTGGTGGTTAAAGGCTTCGAACATGAGAAAGGTATTGATTTTGACAAAATTTTCTCACCTGTTGTCAAAATGACTTCTATTCAAACAATTTTGAGCTTATCAGCTAGCCTAGATCTTGACGTAGAGCAGTTGGATGTGAAAACTGCATTTCTTCATAAAGATTTGGAATAGGAGATTTATATGGAGCAGTTAGAAGGATTTGAAGTAGCTGGAAAGAAACACATGGTGTGCAAATTGAATAAGAGTCATTATGGATTGAAGCATTGATCACGCCCAACTATGCCTTATAAAAAGGACAATGCGGTCGCTGCAAATATAATTCGGTTTACAAGTCCGGAGTCGAATCCCACAGAGAACTAAGGTTTAGCTACATCTGTTCACTATCACTAAGAAGACAAGCTTGAACAGTTCCTAATTTATAGATATTTAGATGCTTGTGTTTAACTAATAAATTAAATTACTAAATTAACAACTAAATATACTAAGGGTTAGAGACAAGATTAAGGAGGTCTAGAGTTATGATTT
>MU709423.1:46991-106335 GCA_026770625.1 Nicotiana glauca
CTCGATGCTCCTGGTGCTATCAAGGCAGTAGAGAGGTTCCAGCGGCAGGTGATAACTATTTTATATGTCTCTAGTCTAAAGCATTATTCTTCGTTTTTCTAACTCTTCTGTTTTTCTGTAGTGTAAGGATATGTATGACCATGCCTTCTCCAGGCTCCATGAGGAGCTTTCATGCCGAGAAAAAGGAGCTCGAGAGGCTTACCTCGGGACTACGAGAGTCGGAGTCTTATTCCACCCCAAAAGAGAAGGAGTCAAGCAATCTCCGAGCTGTTTTGGAGGGAGCGCTATGTGAAAAAGCTAATCTTGCTGAATAGGTATTTTGCCATGTGTGAATCCGTCCTTTGTTACCAGAATTTGATACTAACATGCTTGCCTTTCCCTTCGCAGATTGGGCAAAAGAATGTGGAGATCTTCGGGATGAGGGAACAAAACGAGGTAACAACCTCAAAGTTGGCATCAACCTATGGTCTTCTCCAAAATGCTCGAAAGGAGATTGCTACGCTGATTGCGTCCAAGTCCGAGATCGAAGGAAAAGTTGCTACTTATCTGCAGGACGTAGCCATGGTGAACCAAATATCCCGTAATATATCGATAGAGGCTGAGCTAAAACTAGCTCGGACTGTCGCTCATGCTAGTGCAAAGGCGAGGAACGAAGCCTTAGAGAGGCTCAGAGCCAAAAGTGTCGACCTTTTAGCCTAGATTGAGGAGGCCCGAGAGTTGGAGAGAAATTGGCACTCTTGGTTGCTTTAGATCAGGATCCTGGAGATGGTTCAGAGGATAGTGGCAATGAAGAGTAGGTCGCTTTTGCTTTTTTTCTTTCTTTCTGTGTATGTACTCTCGGGAAACGAGTCTTGTAAAGACGCCCTTTGTAAATATATTTTTGTCAATGCAAGAGGGTTTTTCTACTTCAAGTCTTTCCATTCTTTATATCTTGATGCTCTTGCGTAGTTATTCTTTGAATTTTAACATTAACTCTTTTGAGCCCATATTTGGAGCGACCGATACCCCCGAAATCGGGTCCTATCTTGAAATTAGGTCGATAGCTTCTTTGAGGCTGGTGCTTGTGATAGCGAGAAACCCTCGAGGTCTCAATACCTTCCAAATTTTGTGCTAGTGTGATCTGATAAAAGGACCCCGAAGTGGTCCTGCTAGTACATTTCCCAAGAAGAAAGTGATGTTAACATAGCCAGAATTAAATGGCCTTCTGGATAGGCGAGCAGCCGCTGCTTTGCCCCTATATATTCATTCGCTTTCTTCTCAAATGGAGATTCTACTACTCTGAGTAACTATTTCTTAAATAGAACTTGGTGCATTGTGCTAGTTCTCCCACCATTTTCAACTCAAAATTGCTGCCTATATCTATACCCTCATCTTCTTATTTTATCATAGCCATGACTGCTATGCCGACATCCGCCGGTGCTTGGTGAGCAGGCCTCGAGGTGCTTTGTCTTGAGGAGAGACTTTATGTTGGAGAGACCTCCCAACATTCAAGGACATCGGGAGCATACGTCGAAGTTTATCTCATTATTAGGGGAGGAACACCTCAAAATGATCAGAAAAGACTGCAGATAAGGAGAAGGAGTGGTACTGCAAGTACCTTCCTCTGAGGAGATCATCATGACCTACATCAAGGGGTTTTTGTTCATGTATATGCATTCTTTTACGTTGGGTCCCCCTGACCGGGTCGTGCTTGAGTTCTGTCGGAGATATCAGGTTACCTTGGCGCAGGCTCACCCATCCCTTTGGAAGATAGTGCAGGCAATAAGATACTTTATAGATATGGCCAGACAATTTACTCTCAGTCATATCGTGAAGTTATATCGGCCGTTGCATTATCGGGGTTTGATTACTCTGCAGTATCGATCCACCTAGTCTCCTGTCGTTAATAACGACCGAGAGGAGGAGGACCGGGGATAGATGAGCCGGTTCGTTCGAGCACGGACGATCGATTTCATTCCTGGAGAGTTTCTGCCCTTTCGTGAGAAATGGAAATTTCACACGTAAGTGCCATACCTGTATTTTTATCACTTTGTCTGTAACGGAGGCGGGATCCATAATGACATTTTTCTGTTTCATTTTTGTAGCAACTCTTTGGTTGCCGAACGAGGTCCCTAATTTGGCCGAATGGTCTCTTAAGCTGGCATCTTGTTCGATCTATGATAAACGCAGGTGGCGAGACCTGTCCAAGGGGAGATGGGAGGCAAAGCATCACGGTAGGTGCTTGGTGGCTTATTTCCCTAGAATAGTACTTTTCTTTTTAGCGTACTAACTTAGTCGCCACAGGTGTTGGAAATTTTTCCGAGATGAGGCCGTGCCCCCTAGGGGAGGAGGAGAGATTGTAGACCTTGAGGTTGAGGGTTGATAACAAATGGAAAGAGTCTCCAGGATGTGTGGAGGCTTGCGGCAAGGCGAGTCCTTCTCGGAGGTTCAAAAGAGGTGAGCCGGCTGATCTTCTGCCCTCGGAGGCCTCTGTTTTCGAAAGAACATTCCCTATTAAGGGTACTTCGAAGAGCGAGGAGCACGTAGTGCCTTCTTCGTTTCCTATCAAAGGCGCTTCGGGGGATACTAAGCCATCAGACATTGACTCAGCTTTTGGTGAGGCTTAGAGACTTGGCTTTATGGTAAGCTTTGGTAGCCGGCATATGCTTATTCTGGTTTCACACTTTTCCTTTTTTATTGAACTTTCTTTTGCAGGATTTTGACGGGCTTAAGTCCGAACTGCTTCGCTATGAGGCCAGGTTGCGGAAAGATTCGGATAGGGATAAATACCTTAAGCTTCTTTGTGCGAGAAAGGAAAGTGAGTTGGTATCCCTGCGGTGTGAGGTGGATCGAAGCTAGAATTGCAAGAGCCATCTCAAAAGACAGGTAGCCTATATTTCGTGTTGACGTATGCTCCTCCTTTCATTTTCGGAGATTAATGTTTTGATTTTTCAGTTGGAAAGCAAAACATAGGAGCTGAAATGACTTTGGGGCAAAGTTGGCCAGGCCAAATGTGAGTTTAACGAGCTGCAGGCTCAGGTAGATTCCCAAGTTGCATCCAAGGGGATTTCTTTGGCTAAGGCTTCTACCCTCAAGATGCAAGTCCGGACCGCTCGTGCGAATGATTCTGCATGAGCGAACATGATCACAAGGCTCGAGTCCGAGCTTTCAAAGGCAAATGACGAGGTGGTGAATTCCCGGGTCGAGGCTGTAATGAGCAGCACTAGGGCAGACCAGAAAATGGCGGCCTATTTGAAGAGCGCTGCCACTGCTAGAGCTGAGCTGAGGAGAACTCTTTGTCGTGCGAGCATTAGTAAAGAGTACGTGAAGTGCAAATCTTAGAGGGAAACTCTCGAGGAAATTCACGCCAGGGGCTTCGATCTTTCGGAAGAGATCAAGTAATCCAAGGCGGAAGAATACGATGCCAAGTTCCGTCTGTCCGATGCCAAAGATGGCAAGGATGGGGCCGTCGGGCCATAGTCCCCATGGGGGACGTTTATTTCCTTCTCTGTCTCTGTGTATAGTACTTTCATAATATGCTGTAAATGGAGCTTGTATTTTATTACATGTGTGTATAAGGGGGAAACCTCATGATTTTGTATCTTCTAGGTTTCTGTTTGCCTAGATTTTAGCCAAACCAACTGGTCTTTGAGTTGGTAGGAATGCTTAGATTCGTGATATGGCTCTGGGGCTCATTAGGCTGGCCTGTAGGATTTTATGCGCTCGGTCGATGCCACCTTTTACGTTTGGCCCTGAGGCTCATTAGGCTGGCGACAAAGACTCTTACGCCTTGGGTCAAAGCGACCTTTTATTGACTTTATTTTTCCCTCGTTAAGGACTTTCTTGAAATAATTTTTCCCTGACTCTTCGACGGTTCAATAAAAAACCTCGATTATGAGCCATTATGTGCGATGATCGAGCTCTCGGGAGGTTTGTCTTGGAGGTTGAGTATCTCAAAGCCTGTGGTTTAAAGCTGACATGGTCGGAGCTTTTTTGCCCATGTTGAGGATAGCCTATTTAACTGGTTCTTTTCGAAGTAGATTCGAAGTATTTGAAGACCTGTGATTTTGTAGCGATGGTCGAGCGTCCCCGAGTCGTGTTAGTTTGGCTGGTACAACCTTATGACCATAGTCATTTGTGCTTGGCCGGAGCTATTTTTAATCACGAGTGGAGTTGTTTCGGCATCTATATCGAGGATATGCCTTTTAGGGGTCTTACAAGCTCGATATATAACCTTAACTTTGAGATCAGGTTTATGCCTTTAGTAAGGTCTTACAAAGTTTTCATGCCTTTGAGGTCTTACAATTTTTAGATAATTGGTACAAGTATGGTTCATGCCTTACTTGAGGTCTTACAGATATTGGCACTTGGTACAAGTATGGTTCATGCCTTGCTTGAGATCTTACAGATACTGTTGTTGCCTTATGTAGGTCTTACGAGACCGAGTCTGCCCACTCAGGGTCTTATGGCCTCGGGATTTTTAATGAATGGTGATTGGCGACAGTCCCCGAGTCATTGAGGGTTTCTTGGCTCGAGGCCGTTACTTGTAAATTTTGTATTGCCTCATTGAGGGCTTATGATTTCGAATATTCCGACCCTAAGGTCGTGCGATTTTTGAGATTTTGACGCCAGTCCCCGAATGTTCGGGACACTTTTGGCCTTAGAGACGTTTCATGATTTTCATGTTGCCTCGTTGAGGGCTTATGAGTTTGGAGTCTCGACCCAGAGATCGTTTTGAATTGTTGACGCCAGTCCCCGAGTGTTCGAGACATTTTCGATGGAAGAGTCATTTTTGCGAAAATGCTGAGTTTCTTTTGGAGTGTAAGATGCTTTGATAAAAAGTATTCTTTGATTGCTTAGTACAAGTATACATGTTTTCACCGTCGGGGGCCCGGTTATACAGACACGGTTCATTCGACCGTTTGGTCCGGTACATCTTTTTCCTATTGGGACTATTTTGTATTTTTTGGCTTTTTCGAGTGGATGGCCTTCCGGGGGGTACCCCCCAGTGTTCGAGGTTGATTGTAAAAGAAGACTTGAATACTTGTTGAGTCTTCCTTAGGTAGCATGTGGATGTTTCCTCATTAAAAACCTTGCTAGTAAAAACCCTTTTCGGGATAAAAACTCGATCGAAGGAAAATAGTGTAACGGATGTTTTAAAACCTTAAGGTCTTCGGGCTGGGTTAGCACTTTGACTGCTTCAGTTGGGCGCCTGCATAAGGGTTAATGTAAAATATAAAATGAAAAGGGAGATGGTTATACCTTAGTGGCAATGGCGCTTTTGATCCTTGGTATCTACTTGAAGGATGCGGTACGACCCTTTCTTCGGATATAGCCGAGAGCGTGTCTCGTGGTTTCTATCTCACTGTTGGTTTATTTCTCATTCCCTACTAGTGGAGACGTTGGTGTTTCGGCTAGTGGCGACTGTCTCAAAAGATCATGTGGATGGTATGTTGTGGCTCGTCCTCTTTATTCTGTTTGGTCGTCTCTCTTTCTTATAGCTGATGGCTCGGTAGTTGAGGAATTTCCGGAGGTGACCATTTTCTTATGAGAATGGCTTTTGTATGAACTTCTTTGAGTCCACACCTTTCAAGTTCGGGGGCACTCCTGGAATCTAGTCGACCCTGGAGTTGTAAGTCGAGCCTTCTTATCATTTTCTTGCCTGATTCAATCCTTTTGGTGAGGTCCTCGAGCATCTTTACTGTAATGGGATTGGCTATCGACTCGTTATTGCTTGATCACTTCGGTACCTGCTCGGCTGGGGGAGCTGTCCCCGGTGCTACCGTGCTAGGAGTTTTCTGGTGACTTTGCAGCTGAGCAATAGCCAACTGTTGTGCCTGCAACATTTCAAAAATAACATGAAGGCTAACCTCCTGTTCTTCCCTAGTTGGGGGTTTTCGTAGTTTCTTGTTGATCTCTTTGGTGCACGCTCCTGTTGGTATGTCAGCTTATATCGACCTGTTGGGCATCACGTGAAATAGTGTCCGCTGGAATTAGTCCTGATTTGTTCTCAAGGTTTCATGGTGGTTCTCTTCATGGTTTTCAAGATTGTGATTTTCACCTCCATTTACTGAGCTAGGCATTTCGACCTGAAATTGAAGATCTTGGACATGAAAAGGTGTGAAAGATAACTTGCATTGTGTAATGAAATAGCAAGAAAATGATCACTATTATTTTTTGCCCCACGGTGGGCGCCAAACTGTTTACCGTAAAAATGGTAATAACAATTAGATTTTATTATGAGACTCTAAAAGCATGTGATCTATTTTTATGCTAGTTGATAAGAAGTTGATGCTGTATGTGAGACTTAGAAACGAAATAAAAGTTAGGAATAAGGTGATAACCAAACCGATAGGTTAACAATCAGGGCCTCGAGCTTGTCGATTCGGGGGTCTCGAGGTCGATTTCGGAGCTCGACTGGGCGCTATCGAAGGCAGTTGAAGAGCGACTAACATTTATAATAAAATCAATGAAGGCTCTTTATGGGCAATGATAAGAAATAAATGATGAACAATAATGAAGATAATAAATAGAAGCAATAATATCAAGAGAATGTGTTAGAGAGCAGAGAGAATGTTCTTGTATATTTTGTGTGGAGCAATAGATGCAGCAAATATTTACAAAATTACAAAGATATGGAGATGGGACAACTAGATGATGCCCTGATTCGGGATTAGAGCAGTCTATTAGGCTCTATCAGTCCTAGTCGTATGCCTTGGGAACTCCCCATTTCTACCCTTACCATGATCATTACTGCCCCGAGGTCGAGTGTCGACGACCCTCGAGGGAGGATACTTGGCCGTGACCTCAAGCCTTCGAGGTGATCTTCCAAAGTGCCTTAATGACGAGAAATAGACCCTCCGATTTCACCGTATACAAATACGTATTTACAAGGCTCACGCCCGGAGCCCTTACACAAAAAAGGAACAAATAAAAACCTAATCTACAACCGGGGTAACTTGACCAGGCAAAGCTTTCTCGAAAGTTGTGCCTTTAATAGCCTGGTCCTCGACCCTCGTAACATCGATGACCCCCTCTCCCTCGGGGACTTTACCACTTTACCATCATCTTCATCATCCTCAGATCCGTTGGTCGATTCATTGGCTGAACCATTATCGAAAGAATGAAAAGTTACCGATTCTTCCTCTAGGGCCTTCATCTTCTCGATCTCGTCAGACAAATCGATGCCCCCTCATATATCCTCGAACACCCATCTCCAAGATCTCAATCGGGCCAAGGCTCGGGACAGTTTAAGCTTGGCCTCTTTGGACACCTTCTTGGCTCGAGCATTTGCAGAAATAGCGTCCTTTCGGTACGAGGACATGAGCACAACGGCTTCGGACTCAGCTGCAGATAGCTCATCGACTAGTTTATCCGGAGATCTTTGTACTTGCGGCTTTCTTCCCTCGTCCCTTGGAGTTGGAACTCAACTGAGGTCAGCTTCTCTTAAAGAGTTTCTTTATCAGAAGAAGCCTCATCCATGTGCTGCTTCAGCCCAAGAATTTCGGTATCTCTGACTCTAAGCTCCTCTCGCATTAGATCATCTTTTTTCTTGAGCTGAAAAAGTCAAATTAAGGTATCAAATTCTCAATTGACTGAAGCACAAAGATAAGCCCACGAAGGTCGTATTACCTGCTCGTCGAGATCAGCCCGCTCTTGATACATTCTCTCCAAATAAGCTCGAAAGTCACCTAGATCCCCCTTCTTTTGGGCATGACGGGCCTTAAGTTCATCCAATTCAGAAACGAGCTTCCTAATTCGCCCTCACAACGAGCCAACTCTACTTGTGACTTGGAAAAGGCTTGGTTGGAGAGCTTTAAGGCCTGAAAATACAGTAGAGGAGAGTCGGAAAAGCAAGAATCAAAACTTAAAATACAGCTGTCGAATCAAGATTACCTGCTGTCGTAACTTCTCGGCTTCTTCAAATATCAATAAAGAATCGATATCGGGGCCTTCTTCGACCCCAAAAAAATATTTTTTTCAAGCATACTATTCTCTCCGTGGGATGCCCCCACTACGGGAGTTTTCATATCTTGGGCATCCCGTATTTTCCCAGGAGAGAATGTTGGGCCCGGCAGAGGCTCATCTACGTTGATCACCTCGACTGTGTTGACGGGGTCCCTCTCCTTTCTACGTGGGGCTTCATCATTGGTTTCTTTGGGTTAATCAATCAGATGCCCCTAGGCACCTGATGTGTTTTGATCGTTGGTCGACCCGAGGACTTCGTCTAAGCACCCTTTAATAATTCCCTCAGTTTGGGTTGGGACCTCTTCGACGGCCTCAGTTCCAGCGGCCTCCAGCTCAGTAGATTTTGAGGCAGCATCACTTTTTCTCTCCCTAAGTACCAGATGGATAGTCATCACTCTTCTCTCCCTCGACACAAAGACTTTCGATCGCCTCTCAACCTGAGGCCACTAAATCGGCCTCGGGCTTTTGAAATTTAGCCTTTTTTGGCTTCGTGACCCAACCGGTAATTTCTTCTTTCTCTTTTTCTCCTTAGCAGGCTTCGGGGTATCTGCTTTCCCTGGCGGGGGTTTTCTCATCAAAACGGCCTCTCCAAGGCGTGCATAGGCACAAAGGATGAGAGTACTAGCGAGTGATATCGTCTCTAAAGAGCTCAAGTATGAACAGAGATACAAAACTCACCATGATTTTTGGCCTCCCAACGGGTATTTGCTAGATCACGCCACACACGCTTAGCATATGAGACAACTCATCGGACCCAACCCGAGAGATTGTTGACAGCACCGGGGTACCACTCGATAGCTGTATCATCGAAGAAAATTAATTCAAAGTCAAGAAAAGGTATCCGATCGACGAAACATATTTACTTACGATTCAGATTCTATTTCTCGGGGAATGACATTCTCTCAACAGGGATCAAGTCCAAGGTCCTAAATTGAACAAAGCGGCTTATCCACCCTCTGTCCTTGTATTTATCGATGCTAGCACAAAAGGCATTCGAGGATCGATGATTTAGCTTAATCAGTCCACCCCAATAAAGTAGGGGGCTATACTGTCTAATTAGATGGTCAAGGGTAAAATGCATCCCCTCAACCATGTTTGAGAAATACCTAATCTTATAAATAATATGCTAGAATGATGGATAGAGTTGTCCAAGTGTCACCTGATATTGGCTGCAGAAATCAAGGATCACTGGTTCTATCGATGTAAAGAGGCTTCTACCGGAACTAAGGTGAAAGGATATGTGTATACACTGAGGAAACCGGCCTTGTGCTTAGTTTTTTCTTCTCGCCGTGAAGGAATTTCTACTTGCACTGCTTTCCCCCAATGACAGTTGGCCTTCACCTTCTCGATTTTTTTTATTAAAATGATATAACAAGATATGTATTCGCATCGTCCCGGAACAGAGGTGGGGTTTTCGACCTGGAAATCAGAAGATGCATCGCAAGGCCCGGCAGTACACTCGATACTAGGAGGAACTACCGGTTTACCTTTGGTCGTTCGAGAAGACGATGAAGCTTTTTCCTTTCAAGGAACAATTTTAGGGGTTTTTGCCATTTCTGGGAAGGAAAGGTAGAGTTCAAAGAAATTGAAAGAGGCCAAATGAAATCTTGGAAGCACTAAGAGAGTAATATCAGTAAAGTTGTGGGATTTTGTCTATTTATAAAGGTCGTTTGAACGTGCTGAGGAAATCAAAAGGCCGACCGTTGGCCGCCTATAATTAATAATAATCATACAAAAGCAACCCTTCAATCACTTCAACAGCTTATGTCATAATGTTGACGTCAGGACCAAAGCTTCGGGACTCGGATTGTCATAAACTTTTAAGAACAAATCTACTAGTTGGAATCGAGTAGTCACTCGCTCAACTATAAAGCCCTAGGGCTACCCGAGTTTGAGACAGTTCTCACTCGGGGCCTATTCATAAAGCCTCAGGGATATCCTTACTTCGAGTTCGAGCGAATGCTCACTCGATTATTTAGACCACGGGCTACCCAAGTTTGAGCAGATTCTCACTCGGGGACTATTTGTAAAGGCCTCAGGGCTATCTTCATCTCAAGTTTGAGCAAATGATGGCTTGACTATTAAACCCAAGGGCTATCCGAGTTCGAGCCAGTTCTCACTCGGGGACTATTCATAAAGTCTCAGGGCTATCCTTACTTCGTGTTCGAGCAAATGCTCACTCAATTATTAAGCCCGAGGGATACTTGAGTTCGAGTCAGTTCTCACTTAGGGACTATTCATAAAGCCTCAGGCTTATCTCGAGTTCGAGCGAACGCTCACTCGACTATTAAGCCCAAAGGCTACACGAGTTCGAGTCAGTTCTCGCTGGGGGACTATTAATAAAGACTCAGGGTTATCTTCGCCTCAAGTTCAAGATTAATTCTCTCTCGATTATTTTAGCCCAAGGGCCACCCAAATTCGAGTGTGTCCTTGCTCAGGGACTATCTATAATGCCTTAGGGCTATCTTTATTTTAAGTTCAAAGAAAATTTTCACTCAGTTGGGAGCTACCCGAGTTTAAGAAAATTCTCACCCGGGGATTATTTGTAAAGGCCTAAGGGATATCTTTAGTTTCAGATCATCGAACAAACGGTCACCCGGTTGCTGAGTCCAAAGGTTATTTGGGTTCGAGAAAATTCTCACCCGAGGACTGATAACCAAGCCTAAAAGGGCTAGATTTACTTCGAAAAGCCGAGGCCCCCCCTCTCACCCAACTCGGTCTCAGAAGTACCAGTGACCTAAGTTCGTATCAAATCAATCCAAGCTCAGTCCAAAGGATAACGAAGTACTTCAAGAAGCATCATGTTAATTAAATTAAAAACTTGAGGGTTAATTATTACTATGTTCCGGATCCGGTATTCGGGCTAATTGTTAGAGTCGTACATTTGGATTTCTCGCAAACTAAAGTAGAATGGAATTCAACTCAAATCAAAAGCAAAATGAAGGCATTCTTGTATTAATAAAATATGCTTTACAAAGCCCACGGGGGGCCCTTACACAGAAACAAAGAGGCAAAAAACAATAGCCAAAGGCCTAATATACTATCGAGGGACTGGCCTCAAAGGCAACATCCTCGAGAACCCGCTTTCTCGGGGACTCCCTTTTGATATTTAGAACGTTGTCTTTGAGAACCTCCTCTAAAGCAGCAATAGATGAAGAAAAGGCTATAGCCTATCAAAGAGCAAAAGATTTTGATAAGTAAAGAAAGTTGTGGCCTGGTGAAAAGCTTGGCGAGTATAGGTCTCGTAGGCACTACTATTGTGAAGCCACTTCTTGAGATATTGCACCGGTATGGGATGCAAAAGTTAGTAGATAGCGCCACTTCACTCCATGGAAAGCAGACGGAGTGAAGCGCCACACCAGGTTGAAGTTAAGAGAGATGAGCAGCGGTTTACAATCCACATATCTTCTGATGCAGGATGAATATGAGGTCTCTCTCTCGTTACCTCGGGTCAACAACAACAACAACAATATCCCCCCAGTATAATCCCATTCAACAGGGAAAAGCTCTGAAAAAGAGTCATAACATAACTGACAAAGCCGCTGCCCTGTGACCTTACGGTAATGGGTTTGAACCATAGAAATAGGAGTGTGGATGAGGATATAGAGAAAGGTAAGGGCTAAAGGCTGTTGAAGAAAGACTGAGTGAAGTCTTGGTTCAAGAAATCCCCCATTTATAGAAAGACAGTAATGTAACCGACGATGCATTTAATGCCTTTGGGGAAACATATTAACAGGAGCAATCAACGCTTTTGGAAAAATGAACCAACGGTATATTAAATGCTTCTAGGGAGACGAACCGATGAGATGTTTCAGTCACTTCGAACGCTTACGTCATGAGCATGACGCCATCACGAGAAGTTCGAGAAAGTCGAGGTTAAGATCTTTTCTTATCATTTTATTCTAAGAAATGCGAGGACTATCTGTATACGGTCAAAATCAGAAGAGTTCGACTTTGGGTTATTGTAGCATTCTATGCATAACCTCGAGGAACTCGATGGAGAATTTGATGTATGGCCCCGAGGTGCGTCTCTCGTGGGAGCACATCGAGGGTCAATCTCGGAGCAGCACCAATCGATCATCATCATGGAAAGGCGAAAAAACTCCCATAAATACGTGGTTAAAGCTGACCAGGTCTGCAAAAATAGTACAAATCCGTACTAAGCCGTTATATACCTGTATTAACTGTATTTCTTCGTCATTTATTAGACATGAATTGTGTTGAGATTCATCCCTTTTATATAAAGGGGACCTTTGTCATCTTGTAAAGAGATTCGGATTATTACACAACACATTGAATACAATACAATATTCTCTACTCTTTGCTTAAACAATTATTTTACACATTTATTGCTTATCCTTTCATTGTTCATTTATTGTTCTTCATTTATTACTCATTATTAATTGCAAAAGGCCATCTTTGAGGCCCTCATTATCATTGATTCTTCATCAATTGTTCATTGCTATGAGCCCCATCTAGATGTTGAGACATGTTCCAGCCAGCTCGAGGCCCATCCTTGTGACCCTATCGGTTTGCATTTCTTATTTTCTTTACCTACACTTAGCATCATTGTCTAACAACTAGTATTAAAATAAATCACGTATTTTTAGAACCACAAAATTAAATATAATTGTAGTTACCATTTTCAAGATAAACATTGTGATAGGATAATGTAGCACATCAACTAAATTAGTCCGTGGATTGATTTGAGAATAATATTGACACAAACCTGATTAAATAATTCCTAAAATTCATTTTATGATCTTCTTATAATCAACTTGCTCACACTTCAATTATTTCAGTGGTATTAACAATTTTTCATCAATATAACGGATTACTTGTCCCGTCAAAGCTTAGGCCAATGAAAATCAATCACCTAATTTTTCTTTTATCTCATCTAAAATTTGAACCCTAATATTTAAAATTATATCTACTTCAGTGATTATTGAACCTACTGCATTCCTTTTAACGATTCCTCGTCGACTTTGATTTTATCAAAGCCTTTGCTCTTTGGTGGGCACATTATAAAAATTATATTATAACCGATTGTCGACTTATCAAAGCCTTTACTCTTTAGTTGGCACATTATAAAAATTGCAAAATTATATTTGTCAACTTCGTCAAAATTTTAATCTACTCATACATCATTGTCAATCGCAATATCAGAAAAATAAAATAAAATCCTATGAAAGTGAATTTTGTATCTCACAATCTTGGTCCTTTTTTATCTTATTTCTATGTCTGAAACCCCTTAACTCAATTCGTTCTTCTCTGTTTTTAAAACCATGAAGCATAAGCAAGTTGGTGTGTTTTCTTTCCAACTCCACTGTTTATTTTCCATTGTGCTAATAGTCTTGATTGATTTGGAAATTGATACAAACCTGATGAAATGACTCCCATAAATAATTTAATGTTTCTCTTTTATAACGTTGGTATTCGTCCAATTTGCGCATATCTCATACTATTATATGCTACCTTCTACCCGTACAAATAGTAACTCTTCCCAACAAAGCTTAGGCGAACAACTTTCTCTATTAAAATTTAAAAATTAGCTGGGTTGGACACTTTTTGGGCTGGCTATTAGAATTTAGCCATATTTAAATTGTAATGGTAACGTAGTCACTGATTCGATTAAATTGACCATTTTGCCCCCAACTAAAACATGAAATTGAACTCCAACAATTGGTACCGGAGTTATAAAGTTTTGACACGTGAAACCCCATTAACTTATGCTGGAATTCAAAGCTTTTTGAACTTTTAAACCCTTTAACTTTTGAATCTTTACTAATACAAAATCCAAGAATGATTCTTGATTTTTGAATTCCCAATGTACTTCGGCAATTTTGGACCTTTACTAGAGAAAAATTAAAAATCCATGAACAATTCTTGGTTTTTGAACATTTACTAGTGCAAAGTCCAGAAAAATTCAAGAACGATTCATGATTTTTGAATTCACATTATACTTAAGCAATTTTTTTACCTTTAAATATAAAATCTAGGATAGATTATTGATTTTTGAAACTTTACTACTGCAAAATCCAGGACTATTTTATAATTTTTGAATTCACATATACTTCAGTAATTTTTAACCTTTAAATACAAAATTCAAGATATATTACTGGTATTTAAACCTTTACTAGTACAAAATTAAAAAAAGTTCAAGAATGATTTAAAAATTTTGAATTCACATTAAACTTCAATAATTTATAACCTTTAAATACAAAATCCAAGATAAATTACTAATTTTTAAATCTTTACTAGAAAAAACCCAAAATAAATTCAAGAATGATTTATGATTTTGAATTCATATTATACTTTAACAATTGAGAGCTAATATTTCAGGTAATTCTAACTCCAGGAACAAATTCTTTATTCTGAAGCTGTAGATATTCAAAGTCAATAGTCGTTCCTAGAGTTTTTCGTACTTAAATAGGAAGTTTTTTATTCAAACTTGTATTTCTGTATTAATGAGTGACTACTTTGCTAATATAATTTAAAATATGGCTAAACTCTAATAGACGACTTAAAAGTAGTTATTATCAATTTTTTGCAATGTAAACACAATTTAAGATTTATATCTTCTTGGTGCTAGAGTTCTTGAATGACAAACACTCTTTCTCATACAATATAGTTGGTCGAATAACTGTTTTATTGAACTTACATGAGCAGTTGTTAGACCAATTATATTTTATGGGGCGGAGTGTTGACCAATCAAGAACTCTCACGGTTAGAAAATAAAAGTAGCGAAAATTAGAATGCTCAGATGGATGTATGAGCATACTAGCCAGGAGAGATACGATTAGGACGAAGTTATTCGGAACAAGATGGGAATGGCCTCCATGGTTGACCAGATGAAAGAAGTGAGGTTTAGATAGTTCAGGCATGTGAAGAGGAGATGCGCGATACCCAGCGAGGAGGTATGAGTAGTTGATTGTTGTGGGTCTGAGAAGAGGTAGAGGTAGGCCAAAGAAATATTTGGGAGAAGTGATTAGACAGTACATGACACATGTACATATGTCACGACCCCGATTTCCCACCCTCGGGGATCGTGATGGAGCCTACTCGTAGAAGCTAGGCAAGCCATAAATCATAAACTCCTAACTCCTTTATTTTAAATCCTTTTTATCAATCATAATCACAAGCGTTAAATATTTAAATAATAGCAGAAATATGAAATTAAAGCGAAAGACTTAAATTAAATAAGCTGAACAATAATGCAAAAATCAACATATGGCTCTACTCAAGAACTGGTGCCACAACACTCATGGACTACTAAGAGTACTAAATACAACCGTTTGAAAGAAATATAACACTGTTTGTCTCGAATACATGAGATAACAGAAAGAAATATAAGATAGAAGAGATGCCAGGCCTGCGGACGCCTGCAAGGCTACCTCGGTGTCTCGGTGGACTGAAGGCTGGCTCCCGGGCTACTGCTGCGCACCAAATGCTACTCTGGGATCTGCACACAGTGCAAAGTATAGTATCAGCACAACCAACCCCATGTGTTGGTAAGTGCCTAGCCTAACCTCGGCGAAGTAGTGACGAGGCTAGACGGACTACCATATAAACCTGTGCAGTTATATATATTCAGCGGAACAGAGATACAGAGACAACCAATCAACATGGGAGGGGGAGAATGCTATGGCGAAAGTAACAATTCCAAGTAAAAGTTATCAGGTAACGAAGGAAACAACATAACTCAGACATTAATAAAGAATCAGAAAGCCGCAAGTGCACAGCATCACCCTTCGTGCTTTTACTCTCATCCTCACCAAGCAATAATATAGTAAAACGTGCACGGCATTACCCTTCGTGCTTTTACTCTCTTTCCTCACATGTAATCAATAGAATCGGCACGGAATGGTACATCGTGTGACATAGAATCACCCTTCGTGCTTTACACTCTTTTCTCACAATAAACAAACAATGCACGACGTGGTGCTTTACACTATTTCCTCACAATAAACAGACAATGCACGACATCAGCCTTCGTGCTTTAACACTCTTCCTTACCCAAACAACAGTCACAAATAAGGGGCAAGGTAATAAACAAAATATTAATAAAAATCCCGGCAAGGGAGTACAATTAAATAATTAAATCCCGGCAAGGGTACAACATCAATAATATCAACATCCCGGCAAGGAAGATAATCCACAAAGCAACAATATCCCGGCAAGGGAACAATTTAATAACTCTTTCTCTTTATTTCACTTTTATTTCATAACTATCTTTACCACTTGAGCCAATGCTCCAAAGAGTTCAATCACCTCATATACTTTTACAATTGTAATATAACTTGAGCCAATGCTCCTCGATGTTCATAGGTCACAATTTCCTTCCACAAGCTTTTCACAGCTAATAGGAATCATCACCAAGGCATGAGAGATACAACGAAATCAAGATATTCACAATTTAAAGACTCACGGTCATGCTAGACACCAACGCATAGATACTCGTCACCATGCCTATACGTCGTACTCACAATTATCACATAGCAAATATGATTCAACTCCTAATCCCTCAAGCTAAGGTTAGACCAAACACTTACCTTGAACTTCCACGGCCAACTCAATCCTCAACAACCGCCTTTCCTTTCGAATTCGGCTCCAAATCAATTGTATCTACACATAAATGACTTTATAACATCAAATAATGCTAAACAGTTCGAATCCAATGCCTAATTATAGCTTTTCAATCATTCTGCTCAAAAATCCAAAAATCGACCCCGGGCCCGCTTGGTTAAAACACGATGTTCGGACCAAAATCAAATCCCCCATTCACCCACAAGCCCAAATATGTAATTATTTCTATAATTCGACCCCAAAAAGAGGTCTAAATAACCATTAATCAAAAAGCCCTAATTCTACCCAAATCCCTAATTTTCTATCCTTAATTACATATTTTAGGTCTAGAATTATAGTGGGTGTTGATGGAAAATGAAGAAAACAAATTAAACAATGTTTACCCAAGAAACTTTGGTGAAGAAGTGCTTAAAAAATCGCCCAGGAGCTTGGAGAAGAAAGGGTTTATGAAATTTTTATGACACCCCGTTTTTGGTTTTGTTTTAAAAATCACTGGACAGGCCTTCATCGCGTTTGCGATAGGCATGTCGTGTTCGCGATGAAGCCAGCTTAATTGAACTTCGCATTCGTGATAAACGGCTCGCGTTTGCGGAGCATCAGCTCCCAGAGCCTTCGCGTTCGAGACCCTATGATCGTGTTCGCGTAGGTTTAATACCCTTCCCCCTGCCCAGGCTCACAAGCCATCGCGTTCGCGAAGGGTAACCCCCTTTAGCCTCGCGTTCGCGGCTCCAGCTCCGCGTTCTCGAAGAAGAAGTTTGGCACCTGGGAGATTTGCCTTATGCGTTCGCGAGAGGGCCCACGCGAACGTGAAGAATGAAATCCCTGGGCTTTGAACAACAAAAACCTGCAATTTTTTATAAGTTCAAAAACCTCCCGAAACTTATTCAAAACACTCCCGAGTCCTCGGGGCTCCTAACCAAACACTCATACTAACTCAACAACATCATACGAACTTATCCATGCAATCAAATCGCCTAAATAACCTCAAAACAATGAATCAAACCTCAAAATCAAGAACTTTTCCTCAAACTTCATCAAGTTTCAAATTTAGAAATTCAAATCCGAATCACGTCATACGACGTCCGTTTTTAACTAAATTTTACAGGAAGGACTTAAAATGTATATAAGACCTGTACCGGGCACTAGAACCAATATACGGGCCTGATACCATAAATTTCTAATCATATCTCGTTTCCAATTTCCTTAAGCAATTTTAGAAAATAATTTTACTTAAATATTCATTTTTCGGGCTTGGGACCTCGGAATTCGATTTCAGGCATACACCCAAGTCCCATATTTTCTTATGGAACCTCCAGGACCATCAACTCATGAGTCCGGGTCCGGGTTCGTTTACCCAAAATGTTGACCAAGGTCAAATTAATTTATTTTATAATCAAAACTTATCATTTTCACACAGTTTCTCATTTAAGCTTTCCTGCTACGTGTACGGATTGCGCACACAAATTGAGGTGAATCTAAATGAGGTCTTAAAGGCCTCAGAGTCATATAATTTAATTTAAAACAAGTGATGACCATTTGGGTCATCACATTCTCCACCTCTAAAACAACCGTTCGTCCTCGAACGGACAAAAGAAGGAAGTACCTGAGTCGGGGAAAAGATGGGGATAACGGCTTCGCATATCAGACTCAGACTCCCAGGTCGATGCTTCAAGAGGCTGAACTCTCACTGAACACGGACAGAAGGAAACTCTTCGACCTCAACTGACGAACTTGCCGGTCTATAATAGCCACTGGCTCCTCCTCATAAGACAAGTCCTTGTCCAACTGGACAGTGTTGAAATCTAACACGTGGGCTGGATCGCCATAATACCTCCGAAGCATGGACACCTGAAACACTGGATGAACAGCTGATAAGCTTGGTGGAAATGCAAGTCTATAAGCCACCTCTCCCACTCTATCAAGAATCTCGAACGGACCAATGAATCTAGGGCTAAGCTTGCTCTTTTTCCCAAATCTCATAACACTCTTCATAGGCGACACTCGAAGCAATACCCGCTCACCAACCATGAAAGCCACATCTCAAACCTTGCGGTCTACGTAGCTTTTTTTCTTGGACTGAGATGAACGAAGCCTATCCTGAATGATCCTGACCTTGTCCAAGGCCTCCTAAACCAGATCCGTACGCAACAACCGAGCCTCTCCCAGCTCAAACCATCCAACCAGAGACCGATATTGCCTTCCATATAAAGCCTCATAAGGAGCTATCTGGATGCTCGACTAGTAGCTGTTGTTGTAGGCAAACTCTGCTAAAGGCAAAAACTGATTCCACGAATCTCCAAAGTCAATAACACAAGCTTGGAGCATATCCTCCAAAATCTGAATAGTCCGCTCGGACTGTCCATCCATCTGGGGATGAAATGTTGTGCTCAACTCAACCCGTATACCCAACTCTCGCTGAACTGCTCTCCAGAAGCGTGAGGTAAACTGCGTACCCTGGTCTGAACAGATAGATATGGGCATACCATGAAGGCGAACAATCTCCTGAATATAGATCTCATCTAACCTATCAGAAGAGTAGGAGACCGCCACAGGAATAAAATGCTGACTTGGTCAGCCTATCAACAATGACACATACTGCGTCAAACTTCTTCCGAGTCAGCGGAAGTCCAGTAACAAAGTCCATAGTGATCCGCTCCCACTTCCACTGGAGAAGCTCAATCCTCAAAAATAAACCACCAGGCCTCTGATGCTCGTACTTAACCTGCTGATAATTCAAACAACGAGCCACATATTCTAAGATATCCTTCTTCATTCTACGCCACCAATAATGCTGCCGCAAATCCTGATACATCTTTGCGGTGCCCAGATGAATAGAGTACCGGGAGCTATGGGCCTCCTCCAATATCAACTCTTGGAGCCCATCTACATTAGGCATACATACTCAACCCTGAAATCTTAAAACTCCATCTTCATCTAAGGTAACCTGCCTGGCACCTCCGTACTGTATCGTGTCTCTAAGGACATACAAATAGGGATCATCATACTGCCGATCATGGATACACTCCAATAATGAAGAACGAGCGACCGTGCAAGCTAACACACAACTGGGCTCAGAAACATCCAGTCTCACGAACTGATTGGATAAAGCCTGAGCATCCAAAACAAGCGGCTTCTCACTGATCGGAATATAAGCAAGACTGCCCATACTGGCTGACTTCCTACTCAAAGCATCAGCCACCATATTGGCCTTTCTCGGATGATATAAAATGTTGATATCATAAGGATGATATAAAATGTTGATATCATAATCCTTCAACAACTCCAACCACCACCTCTGCCTCAAATTCAACTCCTTTTGCTTGAACAAGTATTGAAGACTCTTGTAATCCGTGAACACCTCACATGCCACACCATACAGATAATGCCTCCAAATCTTTAATGCGTGAACTATGGCTGCCAACTCCAAATCATGAACCAGATAGTTCTTCTCATGAATCTTCAACTGCCTCGAGGCATAGGCAATGACTTTGCCATCCTGCATCAACACTTCTCCAAGCCCAACACGGGAGCATCACAATAAACTGTATAAGGCCCTGAACCTATAGGTAAAACCAACACCAGTGCCGTAGTCAGAGCTGTCTTGAGCTTCTGAAAGCTCGCCTCACACTCATCCGACCATCTAAACTGGCCACCCTTCTGGGTCAATCTGGTCATCAGAGTTGCGATAGATGAAAACCCTCCACAAACCGACGATAGTAGCCTGCCAATCCCAAAAAACTCCTAATCTCTGTAGCTGATGCTGGTCTAGGCCAGTTCTTGACTGCCTCAATCTTCTTTGGGTCCACCTGAATACCCTCTACTGATACAACATGACCCAGAAGTGAAACTGAACCCAACCAGAATTCACACTTCGAGAACTTAGCATATAACCGACTATCCCTCAGAGTCTGAAGAACCACTCTAAGGTGCTGCTCGTGCTCCTTCTGGCTGCGGGAATATATCAATATATCATCAATGAAGACTATCACAAACGATTCCAAATAAGGCCTAAAAAATCGATTCATCAAGTCCATAAAAGCTACTGGGGCATTTATCAACCCGAATGACATAACCAAGAACTCATAATGCCCGTACCAAGTGCGAAAAGCTATCTTAGGGACATCGGATGCCCTAATCCTCAACTGATGGTAGCCAGATCGCAAGTCAATCTTGGAAAATACCTTGGCACCCTGAAGCTGGTCGAACAATCATCAATCTTCTGCAGCAGATACTTTTTCTTGACTGTAACCTTGTTCAATTGCCGGTAATTAATACACATTCTCATTGACCCATCCTTTTTCTTGACAAATAACACCGGCGTACCCTAAGGTGAAACATTGGGTCTAATTAAACCCTTCTCAAGCAAATCTTGCAACTGCTCCTTTAACTCTTTTAACTTAGGCGGCGCCATACGATACAACGGGATAGAAATGGGCTGAGTGCCTGGTATCAGATCAATACAAAAGTCAATATCCCTATCGTGTGGCATACCCAGCAGGTCTGAAGGGAAAACATCAGGAAACTCACAAACAACAGACACAAAGTCAATAGAGGGAACCTCAGTACTAGAATCACGAACATACGCCAAATAGGCCAAACACCCCTTCTCGAACATATGTCGGGCCTTCATATACGATATAACACTGCAGGTAGAATGACCATGAGTCCCTCTTGAAAGTACAAGAGGGGGGGGGGGTGAATTGTAAATACTTAAAATTAATTGCTTATAAGTTGACTTAAAACTTGAGTAGTCAGCTGGATATGATAATTTAGTAGATATGGTAACGGAAGGTAAAATGCAGAAAATAATTGCAGGAATAAAAAATACCGAGATTTTTATACTGGTTCAGATTCAATATGAATCCTAATCCATTCCCCTTAGGTTGCAAGGGAGTTCTCTTTAGTAAATGAGTTCCTTCCGAGTACAGATGCGGTATATATCGCTTAGTTTCTTTAGCACTCGTTTTTTATACAATGCCTCACCAGTTGTGTGCTCTCTTTCTATCCCTGACTTGTTACACAACAGATCTTAATGAACTACAATGCTTGTTTGTAGTAGAATAAAGAGAGTGATTTGGTTTGATCAAAGTACATTCAAGCTAGGGTTTACAAGGGTGTATAAATACTTTGATGGGCGGTAGAGGCTTGATAACCCAAGAGATTTTATCCTTGGAAAGAATCAATTCTTTCCAAGAATAAGAAATGAGCCGTTTCTTCTCTTGATTTCTTTCCTTCAGCAGAGGATTGCTTCACTTGATTTCTCCTTGATTGATTGGATCTTCCAAATGTGATTGCTTCCCAAATTTCCTCGTATCCTTTAGTCTTCCGTGATTCTGCCCATGATTCGTGCCTTCGTACAAGGCTAATTTGATTTTTTCCAGCTCAGCTAATCTTTGTTATTGCTGATTGATTCGTTGATTAGATTGCACCTGGATTTACGAGATCAATCTAGATTTGCTGATCACATGCTGATTGATTTCTTTCCTTGTACATCATGAATCATTCCAACAGTCTTTTTTACTTCTTGATCTTGGTTTCCTGCACATGTATATTATTTGCATCATTAAACTATGATCTAAAAATCTCCCTCTTTTTGATGATGGCAAAATAATATAATAAGGTAAAGAAGTAAACAACAGTCGACTTCCCTGTGTTTTACTAGTTGACTTGACTCCCCCTCAATGTATGTACGCCTGACTCCCCCTCAATGTATGCAATCGACTTGACCTGTCCATGACTCTCCCCCTCAATGTATGCAGCCGACTTGACCTGTCCATGACTCTCCCCCTCAATGTGTGCAGTTGACTTGTACCTGTACAGTATACAATATATGCTACCTATACACATATAAAATGTGTGCAGTCAACCTATACACATACAAATACACATACACATACACATAACCTATACACATACAAATAACATACGTTTTCTCCCCCTTTTTGTCATCAGCAAAGAGGGATTAAAAACAAAGCTAACATTAAAGCAGAAAAGGTAAAGAGATTATCCAGAGGCTAGTGAAACATCCCACAGTGGCAAAAAAATAGAATTATCCAAGGGCTTAAACCACAGCCCACAATACCACCAAAACAAGTTGTCAAAAAAAACATAATTTTGAAAAACATCCACACTGGCGGCGTAGGAAATAGGTAAGGGTGTTGCAGATGGCCTCTTTTAACTGTTCAAAGCTTGTATTTGCAACGACGCTCATACCATCCAGCCTGTCGTGAACCTCCTTGAAGGCTTTGACAGCATTCTCCCTTACTCTGTGAACAACAACTCTAATTTTTGACATGTCAGACCCTGTTTCCTTTGAAATGGCATGAATGTCACCCATAGTGGGCTGAGTGGCGGAAAAAAGATTATTGATGTCAGAGAGTTGTGAGTCAATAGAGCTAAGCTTCTCACTAGGCTCAGAACTGACAAGAGTAGGAAGAGGAACATCTGATGAAGGTGTAGTTTCCATAGGGGCCTGCTTTGCTTCACTCTCACCCTTCTTAACCCAAGAGCCCTTGATACTCATATAACCCATACTAGAAAAAGCTCTATAATTATAGGACTTGGAGACAGTAATGAAGGGATAGTTGGATAGAGAAATTTGATGGGTTTCCAGAATATGAGTAATTGCCATGCCATAGGGTAAACTAGTGGGATCTTCAGCACTTTCTATCATGAAATTGATGACCCAGGAGGAAAGCTTAAGTTTGAGTTTGGTGATGAGGCAGTAAACAAGAATGTATCCCTTTGAGAGAAATTTGAAAAGGAACCAGTACGGGGAAGCAGGGTGGTTGCCACAATATGGGCCAGAACCTGGGTTTCAAAACTTACATCACTGGGGCCCAGTTGGTTTGGGAGAATTTCAGAGGGACATTCAACAATGCACTGTTTGGCTTGGTCAAAAGAAATTTCAAAATTCTCAGGCCACACATTTTTAAAAAGATTAGGGAAACAAGAGCAACGACATTGGAAAAGAGAGTCAAACAAGGCACAATCAAGAACAATGCGCTTACCTAGCACTAGTGATTCTAGCCTATCTGATTTACTGGAGCGAAGATTTGCATAAAATATTTTGGCCAGGGATTCATATGTTGATACCCAATTTTTTTTTATGTATTTTATATACTCAAAATATTCTCAAAATAGTATATGTATGCATACATAAGCATGCCCAAGAGTTTTGGTATTTTTTCCTAATTTTCTAAGATTTGCAAAATCGATTTATTGTCTATTTTAGCAGTACAAAATCCCATAATTACTCTTAAAATCACCTATTTTGTGTATAATTTATTTTTATCCTCATATTTACACCAAAATATAGAAAGGTTATTTTTTTTTATATTTTTATAAATTTATCTGATATTTTTAAACTAAAATTGCACAAAATTGATCATAGCCTATATTACGATTAATGGCATTTTACAAGTATAAATTATTCCCAGTATTTTTAGATTAATATTTATATATTATTAATTAGTTTGGTGCTTTTAATTTGTTTTAAAATCATTTTAACAATTCTTATATAAATTAAAGGGGAGAAATTGGTTATTTAATACATAGCCATTTCAATTGCAATTGTAGCCTCAATTTAACCCCCAATTACACCCCTAATCAAAAAACCCAATTTTATTATAACCCAACCCATACACTTTCCTATCATACCCAAACTCGGTCCCTATTTTACCCATTTAATCCCATCCATCGATCTTTTAGATCAACGGCTCCCCTCATCCCCTTCCTTTTTTAGTTCAAACGACCCCTTTACCCTACCTCATATCTCACCAACCGCCGCCTCTGAAACCCTCCACTCTCTCAAACTCTCTCAAGGGTTCTCAAACCCTAGCCGCCTCTTGCGGTCTCAGACCGGAGATCCACCAAAATCTATGGCTACCAAAGCTGTGGGGATCTTACACCCACCCCCTGGTATTCTTATATACCAGTTTTCAGAAGGTTCAAGGCCTGAACTTGAAGATCTCTACCTAGGTTTCCTTCGATTAAGGGTTCCATGGTCGTCTCCGGCTTTACTGGTCGTTCGAGCCTGAGTCTAACTTCTCCGGCTTAGATCCACGAGTTTTCCAGGCCTTTCTCACTTCTAGGTTTCTTCTGAAACCCTAACCTTTTGAGGTTCTTCTGATTTCTCTAGATATGTCCTAGATCTGTGTTTATCTTAAGGTCTTAGACGTTTTCTCAAAAGGTTCTTTCAAAACTTTGTTTTTAAACCTTTCACCTTCTCTGATTTAGGGTTTCTTTGATTTTTAACATGCTCTATTGTGATTCTTGTATGTTTCTTCTATTGTGATTCTTCTGCTGTGATCCTTATGTGTTTCTTCTACTGTGTTTCTTCTACCTTGTCTCTATGAGTTCTTCTACTGTATTTTGCATGATTGTTCTTTTATTATGTTTTTCATGAGTTTTTTCTACCGGGAAGTACGTGTTAAAGGTCTCAGTTCCGTTGAGATTTATGAACTTATTCTGTTAATATTTTTTTCCTGACTTACTTGTTTTCATCTCTAGATTCGATTAATGGTAAAACCCCTAGAATTTGGGGTTCATTCGAGTTTTTTGAGGCTACTTGTTACGTGATTTGTTTGTTTCTTATCTCTGAACGTGTTTGATTTCAAAACCCTAGTCTCTTTGGACCAATTTGAGTTCCTGAAGTTGTTTCCTCTACTGCTCGACTGAGTTTCAAAAGCTTTGTGTCAACTTTGTTTCTTCATACGATTCTAACCTCTTGCTAAACTCTATAAGACCTTTTTACTTGACCTTTTGCATGCTATCTAATATTCCCTCTTCTCTGAGATGACTACCATGTTCCTATAGTCCTTTACTCACTGATTTTTTATTGCATGACACTCTTCTTTGTCTTAAATCCAGCCTCGCATGGTTAATGTTTATGCACTCTTTATAGGTTAAATTTTCCTCTCAAAATAACCTTTGATTGTGGACTGATTTCAAATCTCTTTCTGTAATTCTGATTGCACTCTTGTAATTGATTCTTCCCTTATTGTATTGATTTCTCTTATTTCTTGGACTTGTTGAAATACTTTCCTTTGAACTTTCGACCCTATCTTTCTACTTAAGTTGATTTGACCCCATTACCTTAATTACACTAGTATGGGATTCTTACAGACCTTTCCTTAATTAAGGTTTAATGAACCTAACCTCTATTACCTATTGTGTACTCGTACTGTGTTGAAAATATTTTCCTTATTTGACATGTTCATCCCCTACATGATTTCTTTCCTTATTTAACACTTGCATGCTACCGTTTGATTTAATTTCTTAATTAAAGAAAGTCTTTGATAATAATTTGATTTTTAATGAACACATATTCCTTAATTATGTCTGAATTACAGCCCTTACCTTATTTTCTGCCTGTTTCTCACCCTATAAATACCTGCTTTTTCATTGACACAAAGACAACCAACACTCGAGTCTTTTCTGAACTCACACTCACACACAAAGTATTCTCTCTTGCTGTTTGTACTGTGGCTTTTTTGCAAGACTTCTGCTCTCTTTTGCTTGTCTCTTTCTAAAACTATGTCTTTTATTTAAGCTTTTGTCTCATCCCTATGTGTTTATTCTATATTTTCATTCTTTTGTGTGGTTTGCTGTTCATGTTCTGTAACTTATGCTAAGTATTTTTTCTTCTTTGCTTCTATTCCCATATGAATCCCTACCCCTAATCCCTTATATGTGCTGAGTTAAAACCTTGGCCTGACAGTATCCTAATTACTGCCCAGGCCATGGCTTGACCTTCAATAGGTCCTGACTCTCCAATGTTTGCCTAGTAGGCTGGTCAGGGGTGTGCCAGCATTCTATGTTGCTGGGCATGACCACCAGCCTACCTTGGCATCCCTTAATTCCCTCTATTGCACTTACACTTGTTCCTAGATTCTAAGTTCTGCCCCCTCCAATGAGCCTTGCCTTCCGACCTTGAGTTCCCTCCGAACTTGGACATTGGAGGGCTGGCCCTTTTACACTGCACTTTAATTCAGTTCTGTAATGATATCTGGGTGTAAGCATTGCCTGGAGTTCTTGAAACTCCTTGGAACTTTGACATACTCCAGATAAGAGAAAGGCTTTGGAATCTGATCCCGACAGTTGGTTCATATCATATTGATAGACTTTGGGTCTGAAATAGGCTCCTTGGATGTAGCTTAAAAGCTCTGATGTAATTTTATTTTCTGTTTGATTCATTTGGTCTGTAATAAATTTGTAATAACTTATGGGGTTTTAGTAAAAAGGGGAGGGTTATTTATGTATGCTTAAGGGTAGATATCCTGCCTATAGGGGTTCTTTGAATTTCTGCACTTTCATATATCGAAATCATGCTCATAGAAATTCTGCACTTTCATATATAGAAATCATGCACATAGGAATTCTGCATTATCACATGTAGAAACTATGCTTATAAGAACTCTGTATATCATATAGATATCCTGCTCATAAGAATTCTGCAAATAAAGACCATGTTTTTAAGATTCTGCATTTTTTCATCTATCATTAGGCAAACAGTTACAGGTCAAATAATAACCAATTGCATCATAGATACCATGCTCATAGGATTTCTGCACTCCTGCTACGCCTGTAAAAGTGTTTAAAATTAATGACGCTAGAAAACATGCCTATAGGAACTATCAACCAAATCTGAATCACTCGTTTTAAGATTAGTCTGACAGTAGTAACCAACTGCAGAACTCGTATCATTCTATTAAAACTGGCAACTTTCTATAATCAATTTACTTCTTATTTTCTGAAACCAGTAGATATCATGTCTATAAGTTTCACCTAGGCAAGTCTTAGGATAAAAGTTATAACTGCATCAGTCTTCAATAATTGCATCCAGGCGGACCTAATGCGGATTTCTTGTCTAAAAATATGTGTTCAACCAGTCCGCCTAACGTTTAAATTTAATTTGGACCTAATCATTATATGTAAGGCGTGCTAAACTACATGATTTCTGCGATTCTGAGGAGGCTTATTTGAGCTTTTAATTGTTATGTGTACCCTATAAATGTCCTATGTGTTTTGTTTGACGCATTAGAATTTTTACCTTTCTAAACTCCTGAAAAAAGCCCAAAAATTCCTTCCCTTGATAGGGCTAGAGGTCCCAAATGCCTCCGGACTGATAGGATTGGGACGGGTAATAGCATGCTATAGGTAATGATACCATTTCGCGCTTAATACCTTAACGGGGTAGGAAAGGGTAGATATGGATATGATGACCACACGATAACACCACGTGTATAAAGGGTTACCGGGTGTTGTGTGGGGTGATCCATATTATGTATAAACCTAGGACCCCTTCCCTTATTTGTCCATTTTATTTTTTGCCAAACTTCAGCTTTTAAACTGCTTTTAACTTGCAGCAACTATGTAAAAATTTCTCTTTTTACTCTTTTATTCAAGATTTTAAAACTGCTTCCTCTATCAAAATTCAGTTTCTTTAACTTCCTTAATCCCTTGCAACCATTATGTGAAAATCCCTCTTTGTATTTGTTATTCTTGTTTGTCTACTTGTTGTTTGCATTTAAAGTCACAACATAGCATGGTCGTGAACCACACTAGTGGATCTTGAGGGGTGTCTAACACCGTCCCCTCGAGATAATGTCTAGCCCTTACCGAACTATGGTTTTCAAATTTAAAACCCTTAGTGTCCTAATGCACTTAATCATTAGGTGGTGACTCTTCAATCCCAAAAACCCAATTCCCAAACGGGAATAGAGTTGTCTTCCCGAATGTCATAAACCCAATCTCGCTCTAGAGAAAACGAGGGCGTCAACAACATGGCGACTCTGCTGGGGATGTCCTTAGGCTTCTACCACTGCATGTTATATGTGACTTTACTGTTTTCTTTATCGCTTTGTTTAATGCCTTTATTCGAAACTGACTTGTCTTTTTGTTTCTTTTTTTTTCTTTAATGCTTTCATTTGACTGTTTTCCTTCAATACCGTTGTAATTTTTTGGCAATTATTGTAATCATTATGAACGTGAAAATACGTGACAATTTGTTTCATTTTTTGTAATTGCATCTTCGACATCATATTCCACTCGTGCCAAATAAATACCATAGCAACGCTTGATGAGTGCTTGCGCTCTTCCAATATTATTACCCCCTAAATTTTGGCAAAGGCGTATTTGCAGTAAAACTAGTCGATCAACGGTGCAGTCGATGGTTGCGTGCCTTTCCCTCTTGAGTTGTTCGCTGAAGGGTACCGGTCTAGCACCCCATAGAAACCTTATTCTATTTAATTCTTCATGCATCACTGTCAAACCTAGTCGAGTCAGTTATGCTGTCCACATAATGACTCTTTAAGATAGCCTTATCCAAAGTCCACAGGATTCCCCTGGAACCCAAACAGACAACACCATACTCTGTGCATTTATTTGGAGAACTAAATGCTGTTTATGCCAATTATTGATTTAAATAGTCGAGTCCGACAGGGGTGAGGGACTAACACTTTATTTTGCAGAAAATAAGGCACGAGGTCCCCAACTTCAGTATGATTAGCACGCCCTCACTCTTGCTGACCTGGTGGAGGAATCTCCTATCAAGTGACCAAATCAATGAATGGAAAGAGAGGGTCACCAAGGCTAGCGAAAAGCTGGAGGATCTGATCAACAAGAACATTGAACATGGGGAAGGTCCTTCCGGGACCAAATAGTTAGGAGTCTCTTTTCTTTTTCGCTTTGAAATGTAATAAGGCCAATGGCCATTAGTGATATTTTACTTTATGCAATTTTAGTGTCGTTTTGGGATTCGTCTTATTTTTATCAATAAAATGAGGCATTTAGCATTATAAGTTCTCCAAATCAACTTGTCACTAGGCCTACCTCGGGCACAACGAGGCACCCAATTTAGGACACGATTTATATTATTGTACTATGTGTTTAAATATTGCAATATTTTTCTCGGAATTCGCACTAACTTGTTACCTTTTTGTTTTTGCTTTTGTTTATTCCCCTCCCCAAAGGTTAGTTCGTACACTCTGGCATGATCATCTTAAGTTGATGAGCGCGCCTCAACAATTGGTCCATCAGAACCACCAGGGCTCGGAGAGCTTCGGGGTAGCAAGGCTGAACAACGCATTATGCATTATCTTTTACTTTTTCATTAGTTGATTTCCCTTCAGTATTATCTTTAAATTTTTGAAAAGAGCTCCGATGTTCAAAATAATTTTTGGCATTTATCGAAGCATTTCAATTTTTATATAAATCTCGCTCTTATTATTTCTTTTCTCTTCCATTTACTTTACTTTACACAATATTACTATTACTTATATTGATGAACCGATGAATGTGACATGCGACGAGATAACGCAAAAAATGGACATAGACTTAGAAGAGGATGAGATACCAGAAGAGGTCGTTAAAGAGATTGAGTATTTTGAGAACAGACCTAAGTCTAACTTGGACGAAACTGAGGTTATCAACTTGGGGGATAAAGAGAATGTCAAGGAAACGTGCATCAGTGTTCACTTGTCACCATCAGAAAAGGAAGAGTACACGGAGTTCTTAAAAGAATATGAGGACATATTTTCCTAGTCATACGATGATATGATTGATCACAGTACATCTATCGTAGCTCATAAACTGCCAACGGATCCGACGTGTCCGTTGGTAAAGCAGAAGCTCAGAAAGTTTAAGCCAGACATGAGTCTGAAAATCAAGGAAGAAGTTACCAAACAAGTCAAAGCCAAGGTCCTCAGGGTAGTGGAATCTCCAACATGGCTAGCCAACATTGTGCCAATGCCGAAGAAGGACGGGAAGGTCAGAGTCTGTGTCGACCATCGGGACCTCAACCGGGCCAGTCCGAAAGATGACTTCCCTTTGCCGAACATACACATCCTGATTGACAACTGCGCCAAGCACGAGTTGCATTCATTTGTCGATTGTTTTGCTGGGTATCATCAGATATGGATGGACGAAGAAGATGCGGAGAAAACAGCTTTCATTACGCCGTGGGGGATGTATTGTTATAAGATGATGCCGTTTGGATTAAAGAATGCTGGGGCCACCTACATAAGGGCCATGACTGCTATTTTCCATGACATGATACACAAAGAGATCGAGGTGTATGTAGATGATGTCATCATCAAATCCAAGAAAGCCACTGAACACATAGAAGATTTAAGAAAGTTCTTCAACAGATTGAGAAGGTGTAACCTAAAACTGAATCCCGCCAAGTGCGCTTTCGGGGTTCCAGCCGGAAAATTGCTTGGGTTCATCGTAAGTCGGCGGGGAATAGAACTCGATCCGTAAAAGGTCAAGGCCATTCAAGAATTACCACCTCCAAAGAACAAGAAAGAGGTTATGAGTTTCTTGGGGAGACTCAACTACATCAGCCGGTTCATAGCCCAGTCCACCGTCGTTTGTGAACCTATCTTTAAGATGTTGAAGAAGGACGCCGCCACTAAATGGACTGATGATTGTCAGAAAGCCTTTGATAGAATCAAGGAATACCTATCAACGCCGCCAGTTCTGGTTCTGCCCGAACCAGGTAGACTGCTATTGCTCTACCTTGCAGTACTGGATGGAGAATTTGGTTGTGTTTTGGGACAACATGATGAAAAAGGGAGAAATAAGCAAGCCATCTACTATCTCAGCAAGAAGTTCACCCCATATGAGGCCCGGTATTCCCTGCTAGAACGCACTTGTTGTGCTCTGACTTGGGTAGCTAAGAAGTTGAGGCATTATTTCTGTGCCTATACCACTTATCTCATATCAAGGATGGATCCGCTGAAGTATATCTTCCAGAAGCGCATGCCCATGGGCAAGCTGGCCAAATGGCAAATTCTGTTGAGTGAGTTTGATATTGTCTACGTGATTCAAAAAGAGATCAAAGGACAAACACTAGCTGATAATCTTGCCGAAAACCCCGTGGGCGGAGAATACGAGCCTCTAAAGATGTATTTTCCCGATGAGGAGGTTTCTTTCATAGGAGAAGACATTGCAGAATCCTATGATGGCTGGAGAATGTTTTTTGACGGAGCAGCAAACTTTAAAGGCGTTGGCATAGGAGCAGTCCTAGTATCAGAAACAGGCCAACATTATCCGGTGTCTTCCAAACTCAGGTTCCCGTGCACCAACAACATGGCCGAGTATGAATCCTGCATCTTAGGGCTCAAGCTGGCCATTGATATGAATGTTCAGGAGTTACTAGTGATCGGGGATTCAGACTTGCTCATACATCAGGTTCGAGAAGAATGGGCAACCAAGAATTCCAAAATACTCCCATACTTGCATCATGTACAGGAGTTAAGGAAGAGGTTTACAAAGATAGAATTCCGGCATGTCCCCAGAGTTCAGAATGAGTTCACTGATGCATTGGCCACTCTGTCATCCATGATTCAACATCCAGATAAGAACTTCATTGATCCTATCCCGATAAAAATCCATGATCAACCTGCTTACCGTGCTCACGTCGAGGAAGAAGCGGACGAAAAACCATGGTTCCATGACATTAAGAAATATCTGTCAATGGGAGAGTATCCAGAACTTGAAAACACTACGCAAAAACGCACACTACGGAGGTTATCCAATCACTTCTTTCACAGCGGAGGAATCCTGTACAGGAGGACTCCCGATTTGGGATTACTAAGGTGTGTCGAGGCCAAGGAAGCATCCAGGTTGTTGGAAGAGGTTCATGCGGGGACCTGTGGCCCGCACATGAATGGTTTTGTCTTAGCCAATAAAATACTCCGAGCTAGTTATTTCTGGATGACTATGGAGACAAACTGCATCCAGTATGTTTGAAAATGCCATCATTGCCAGATCCATACAGACATGATAAAGGTACCCCCTAACGAGCTCAATGCAACAAGCTCACCATGGCCGTTCACCGCTTGGGGAATGGATGTCATCGGACCTATCGAGCCTGCCGCATCAAATGGGTACAGGGTCATTCTAGTGGCAATTGATTACTTCACCAAATAGGTTAAAGCAGCATCATATAAGGCGGTAAATAAGAAGGTTGTGGAAGACTTTGTTCGCGACCGTATCATTTGCCGGTTCGGCGTCCCAGAGTCAATCATCACTGACAATGGTTCCAACCTCAACAGTGATCTGATGAAAGAAATATGTGAGACATTTAAGATTAAGCACAAGAATTCTACAGCCTACAGACCCCAGATGAATGGAGCTGTAGAAGAAGCCAACAAGAACATTAAGAAGATACTGAGGAAAATAATAGAAAAACACAAGCAGTGGCATGAGAAGCTATCATTTGCTCTATTGGGATACCGTACCACAGTCCGCACATCAACTGGAGCAACTCCTTATATGCTGGTTTACGGTACCGAGGCAGTCATCACAGCCGAAGTAGAGATTCCCTTCCTGAGAATTATGCGCGACGCAGAACTTGAAGATGCAGAATGGGTAAAGAGTCGCTACGATCAGCTATCCCTCATAGACGGGAAAAGACAGAATGACATTTTCCATGGTCAGCTTTATGAGAACAGAATGACCAGAGCCTTCAATAAGAGAGTCAGGCCAAGACAGTTCGCGCCAGGGCAGTTAGTACTGAAGAAGATTTTTCCGCACCAAGACGAAGCCAAAGGAAAGTTTTCTCCTAACTGGCAAGGTCCGTACATGGTTCACCGGGTTCTAACCGGTGGAGCCCTCATACTCGCAGAAATGGATGGAGAAGTCTGGCCAAAGCCGATCAATTCAGATGCAGTGAAGCGATACTATGTTTAACCATTATGATTCCTTTATGATGTAATTTGAACTACGCCTGACCTGATTAACGTTTAAGAGGGGATACGTAGGCAGCCTTATGGGTTCGGTCACAATTTAATAAAATTTTCATTTCCCCCGACATTGGAAACTGGGGCAGAATTTTGAGGAGGACCCTCAAAATTCCGAAGTTGATCTTCGCCAATCATCACGCGCAGCCGTCAGAAACACCAGCCCAGTAAACTGGGGTAGAATTTTGAGGAGGACCCTCAAAATTTTGAAGCAAAAGAGGTTGCAATATCTTGAACCGTGTCGCAGTCATCGGTTCATCTAAAACCATTTTACCTATTATGTATTTACATCATATTTTTATTATTTTGCTAAGTCATGCATGGCTACTATCAAATTTGCTTTGTTTAGCGACGCTACCCCAATGAAAGCAAGAGCCGAGTAGGACAGGAGAAGTCCACGGGAAGACGAACTAACCTTCCCCCTTTACAAAACTCACGATTTTTCTTTGAATGCAGGCACCCCAAGACATAAAATCATCATATACGAGTACATACTCATGCTTTTTCAGGAATACAACTCTCAGAATCATTGCCTATTTACAAATGCTATCCGCACACGACATCCCCAGTAGCCACAATGACGCAATCAGCTATCAGCTATCATCTGTCAGCTAAGAGATTTCGTTACTCCTCACCTTTATTTATTGCATTGCATAAGGCTACTTTTCTGCCTTCCGAGACTAAGCACTGTCTCCATCTGCATTCTTGCATTGCATAAGGCTACTTTTCTGCCTTCTGAGACTAAGCACTATCTCCATCTGCATTTTTCGCATTGCATAAGGCTACCTTTCTGCCTTCCGAGACTAAGAATTGTCTCCATCTGCATTTTTCTCTGCATTGCATAAGGCTACCTTTATGCCTTCCGAGGTTAAGCTCTACCTTCATCCTGCATTTCTTTACATTGCATAAGGCTACCATTATGCCTTCCGAGGTTAAGCTCTACCTCCATCTGCATTTTTCGCATTGCATAAGGCTACCTTTCTGCCTTCCGAGACTAAGCACTGTCTCTATCTGCATTTTTCGCATTGCATAAGGCTACCTTTCTGCCTTCCGAGACTAATCACTGTCTCCATCTGCATTTTTCGCATTATATAAGGCTACCTTTCTGCCTTCCGAGACTAAGCATTGTCTCCATCTTGCATTTCTCTGCATTGCATAAGGCTACCATTCTACTTTCCGAGGTTAAGCTCTACCTCCATCCTGTATTTCTTTACATTGCATAAGGCTACCATTCTGCCTTCCGAGGTTAAGCTCTACCTCCATCTGCATGGCTGAAAGATCGCCAACTTTATTTAAATCTCTACATCGGCTGAAATATCGCCAATTTATTTAAATCTTTTCATCGGCTGAAATATCGCCAACTTTATTTAAATCTTTATATCAGCTGAAATATCGCCAACTTTATTTAAATTCCGCACCGGCTGAAATATAATCAATTTATTTAAATCTTTTCATCGGTTGAAATATCGCCAACTTTATTTAAATCTTTATATCGGCTAAAATATCGCCAACTTTATTTAAATTCCGCACTGACTGAAATATCGCCAAATTATTTAAATCTTTTCATTGGCTGAAATATCGCCAACTTTATTTAAATCTTTATATCGGCTGAAATATCGCCAACTTTATTTAAATTCCGCACCGGCTGAAATATCTCCAACCTTATTTAAAACTCTATATCAGCTGAAATATCGCCAACTCTATTTAGATCCCTGCATCGGCTGAAACAACGCCAATTTTACTTAAATCTTTTCATCGGCTGAAATATCGCCAACTTTATTTAAATTTCTATATCTGCTGAAATATCGCCACTTACATTTTTGTACATTGGCTGAAACATCGCCAACCTTATTTAAATTTCTGTCGGCTGAAATATCACCATTTACATTTTTCTACATCGGCTAAAACATTGCCAGCTTTATTTAAATCTCTATATCAGCTAAAATATCGCCATTTACATTTTTCTACATCGGCTGAAACATCGCCTGCTTTATTTAAATTTCTGTCGGCTGAAATATCGCCATTTAGATTTATCCTTCACATCGGCTGAAATACCGCCAAATCTCACATTTCATGGGCTGAAATACCGCCAAATCTTGCATTTCATGGGCTGAAATACCGCCAAACCGTCCAAGGGCATCATTGTTCGGAGGCACCATCTTCATAGCCCTAGAACGACATGCCATGGCCCGAGGACCCCACTTTATATTCTGTAGATCATTATTCAAAGGCATCATGGTTCGGAGGTACCATTATCATAGCCCGAGAACGTCATTTCATAGAATGCGAATCCTTTATTATGCGCTTTATGGCCCAGGACGTCATGGTCTGAGGACGTCATCTTAACCGTCCAAAGACAACATTCATGGTCCAATGGGAACTTGCATCACGTTTAAATTCCGCACGATATGCTTGTATTACTCAATTGCAGGTACATCAGCTGGCAACTGCCATTACAGCAGGAGCGATCTCGCCCCGGTTCTCACAACCCATCAGTCCCTCACCACCCTTCCCAACCTAAATATTGCGCCCGTCTCTTTGAAAACCTCCATCGGCATACTCCGTCGATGTATCCTGAACTACATATGACCGGATTCCTGTAAAACCAGGGACATCTAGACAGCTCAGAAACTAGAGCTCGGTCAAAACCTTTTGCAAGCCGTCTCTCTCGGTCAAAATTGGTCATCATATCTTTACCCGACAACTCTTTCATCCTTCCTGGGTAAAGAGGGGCAGCTGTTGATACCCAATTTTTCCCTATGTATTTTATATACTCAAAATATTCTAAAAATAGTATATGTATGCATACATAAGCATGCCCAAGAGTTTTGGTATTTTTCCTAATTTTCTAAGATTTGCAAAACCGATTTATTATCTATTTTAGAAGTACAAAATCCTATAATTATTCTTAAAATTACCTTTTTTGTGTATAATTTATTTTCATCCTCATATTTACACTAAAATATAATAAAGATGATTTTTTCCATATTTTTACAAATTTATTTGATATTTTTAAACTAAAATTGCAATCATAGCCTATATTACGATTAATGGCATTTTACAAGTATAAAATTATTCCCAGTATTTTTAGATTAATATTTATATATTATTAATTAGTTCAGTTCTTTTAATTTGTTTTAAAATCATTTTAAAATTAAAAGGGAGAAATTGGTTATTTAATACATAGCAATTTCAATTGCAATTGAAGCCTCAATTTAAACCCCAATTACACCCCTAATCAAACAACCCAATTTTATTATAACTCGACCCATACCCTTTCCTACATACCCAAACCCGATCCCGATTTAACCCATTTAATCCCACCCGTCGAACTTTTAGATCAACGGCTCCCTCAATCCCTTCCTTTTTTAGTTCAAACGACCCCTTTACCCTACCTCATTTCTCACTAGCCACTGCCTCTGAAACCCTCCACTCTTTCAAACTCTCTCGAGGGTTCTCAAACCCTAGCCGCCCCTTACCATCTCAGATCGGAGATCCACCGGAATCTATGGCTACCAAAGCTATGGGGATCTTACACCCACCCCCTAGTGCTTTTATACACCAGTTTTCTGAAGGTTCAAGGCCTGACCTTGAAGATATCTACCCAGGTTTCCTTCGATTCAGGGTTCCATGGTCTTCTCCGGCTTTACTCCGGCATATCATGGTCGTTTGAGCCTGAGTCTAACTTCTCTGGCTTAGATCCACGAGTTTTCCAGGCCTTTCTCACTTCTAGGTTTCTTCTGAAACCCTAACCTTTCGAGGTTCTTCTGATTTCTCTAGATCTGTCCTAGATCTTTGTTTATCTTAAGGTCTCAGACATTTTCTCAAAAGGTTCTTTCAAAACTTTGTTTTTAAACCTTTCACCTTCTCTGATTTAGGGTTTCTTTGATTTTTAACATGCTCTACTGTGATTCTTGTATGTTTCTTCTACTGTGTTTCTTTTACTGTGATCCTTATGTGTTTCTTCTACTGTGTTTCTTCTACCTTGTCCTTATGAGTTCTTCTACTATATTTTTCATGATTGTTCTTTTATAATTTTTTTCATGAGTTTCTTCTACCGGGAAGTACGTGTTAAAGGTCTCAGTTCCGTTGAGATTTCTGAACTTATTCCATTAATATTTTTTGTCTGACTTACTTGTTTTCATCTCTAGATTCGATTAATGGTAAAAACCCTAGAATTTGGGGTTCATTCGAGTTTTTTGAGGCTACTTGTTACGTGATTTGTTTGTTTCTTATCTCTGAACATGTTTGATTTCAAAACCCTAGTCTCTTTGGACCTATTTGAGTCCCTAAAGTTGTTTCCTCTACAGCTCGACTGAGTTTCAAAATCTTTGTGTCAACTTTGTCTCTTCATACGATTCTAACCTCTTGCTAAACTCTATAAGACCTTTTTACTTAACCTTTTGCATGCTATCTGATATTCCCTCTTCTCTGAGATGACTACCATGTTCCTATAGTCCTTTACTCACTGATTTTTTATTGCATGACACTCTTTTTTGTCTTAAATCCAGCCTTGCATGCTTAATGTTTATGCACTCTTTATAGGTTAAATTTCACTCTCAAAATAACCTTTGATTGTGGACTGATTTCAAATCTCTTTCTGTAATTCTGATTGCACTCTTGTAATTGATTCTTCCCTTATTGTATTGATTTCCCTTGTTTCTTGGACTTGTTGAAATACTTTCCTTTGAACTTTCGACCCTACCTTTCTACTTAAGTTGATTTGACCCCATTACCTTAATTATACTAGTATGGGATTCTTACAGACCTTTCCTTAATTAAGGTTTAATGAAACTAACCTCTATTACCTATTGTGTACTCGTAGTGTGTTGAAAATATTTTCCTTATTTGACATGTTCATCCCCTATGTGATTTCTTTCCTTATTTAACACTTGCATGCTACCGTTTGATTTAATTCCTTAATTAAAGGAAGTCTTTGATACTAATTTGATTTTTAATGAACACATATTCCTTAATTATGTCTGAATTACAGCCCTTACCTTATTTTCTGCCTATTTCTCACCCTATAAATACCTGCTTTTTCATTGACACAAAGACAACCAACACTCGAGTCTTTTCTGAACTCACACTCACACACAAAGTATTCTCTCTTACTGTTTTTGTACTGTGGCTTCTTTGCAAGACTTCTGCTCTCTTTTGCTTGTCTCTTTCTGAAACTGGTATGTCTTTTATTTAAGCTTTTGCCTCATCCCTATGTGTTTATTCTATAGTTTCATTCTTTTGTGCGGTTTGCTGTTCATGTTCTGTAACTTATGCTAAGTATTTTTCCTTCTTTGCTTCTATTCCCATATGAATCCCTACCCCTAATCCCTTCTATGTGCTGAGTTAAAACCTTGGCCTGACAGTATCTTAATTACTGCCCAGGCCATGGCTTGACCTTCAATAGGTCCTGACTCTCCAATGTTTGGCTAGTAGGCTGGTCAGGGGTGTGCCAGCATTCTATGTTGCTGGGCATGACCACCAGCCTACCTTGGCATCCCTTAATTCCCTCTATTATACTTACACTTGTTCCTAGATTCTAAGTTCTGCCCCCCCTCCAATGAGCCTTGCCTTGGGACCTTGAGTTCCCTCTGAACTTGGACATTGGAGGGCTGACCCTTTCACACTGCACTTTAATTCAGTTCTGTAATGATATCTGGGTGTAAGCATTGCCTAGAGTTCTTGAAACTCCTTGGAACTTTGACACACTCCAGGTAAGAGAAAGGCTTTGGAATCTGATCCCGACAGTTGGTTCATATCATATTGATAGACTTTGGGTCTGAATTAGGCTCCTTGGATGTAGCTTAAAAGCTCTGATGTAATTTTATTTTCTGTGTGATTCATTTGGTCTGTAATAAATTTGTAATAACTTATGGGGTTTTAGTAAAAAGGGGAGGGTTATTTATGTATGATTAAGGGTATATATCCTGCCTATATGAGTTCTTTGAATTTCTGCAATTTCATATATAGAAATCATGCTCATAGGAATTCTGCACTTTCATATATAGAAATCATGCTCATAGAAATTCTGCACTTTCATATATAGAAATCATGCTCATAGGAATTCTGCACTATCATATGTAGAAACCATGCTTATAAGAACTATGTATATCATATAGATATCATGCTCATAAGAATTCTGCATATAGAGACCATGTCTTTAAGATTCTGCATTTTTGCATCTATCATTAGGCAAATAGTTATAGGTCAAATAATAACCAATTGCATCCTAGATACCATGCTCGTTGGATTTCTGCACTCCTGCTACGCCTGTAAAAAGTGTTTAAAATTAACGACGCTAGAAAGCATGCCTATAGGAACTATCAACCAAATCCGAATCACTCGTTTTAAGTTTAGTCTGTCAGTAGTAACCAACTGCAGAACTCGTATCATTCTGTTATAACTGGCAACTTTCTGTAATCAGTTTACTTCTTATTTTCTAAAACCAGTAGATATCATATCTATAAGTTTCACCTAGGCAAGCCTTAGGGTAAAAACTGTAACTGTATTAGTCTTCAATAATTGCATCTAGGCGGACCTAATATGGATTTCTTGTCTAAAAATATGGGTTGAACTAGTCCGCCTAACGTTTAAGTTTAATTTGGAACTAATCAGTATATGTAAAGCGTGCTGAACTACATGATTTCTGCGATTCTGAGGAGGCTTATTTGAGCTTTTAATTGTTATGTGTGCCCCATAACTGTCCTATGTGTTTTGTTTGACGCATTAGAATTTTTACCTTTCTAAACTCCTGAAAAAAGCCTAAAAATTCCTTCCATTGATAGGACTAGAAGTCCCAAATTTCTCCGGGACTGATAGGATTGGGACGGGTAATAGCATGCTATAGGTAACGATACCATTTCATGCTTAATACCTTAACGGGGTGGGAAAGGGTAGATATGGATATGATGACCACGCGATAACACCACGTGTATAAACGGTTACCGGGTGTTGTGTGGGGTGATCCATATTATGTATAAACCTAGGACCCCTTTCCTTATTTGTCCATTTTATTTTTTGCCAAACTTCAGCTTTTAAACTGCTTTTAACTTGCAGCAGCTATGTAAAAATTTCTCTTTTTACTCTTTTATTCAAGATTTTAAAACTGCTTCCTCTATCAAAATTCAGTTTCTTTAACTTCCTTAATCCCTTGCAACCATTATGTGAAAATCCCTCTTTGTATTTGTTATTCTTGTTTGTCTACTTGTTGTTTGCATTTAAAGTCACAACATAGCATGGCCGGGAACCACACTAGTGGATCTTGAGGGGTGCCTAATACCTTCCCCTTGAGATAATGTCTAGCCCTTACCCGAACTCTGGTTTTCAAATTCAAAATCCTTAGTGTCCTTATGCACTTAATCATTAGGTGGCGACTCTTCAATCCCAAAAACCCAATTCCAAAACGGAAATAGAGTTGTCTTCCCGAATGTCGTAAACCCGATCTCGTTCTAGAGAAAAAGGGGGCGTCGACATCATATACCTTAGGCGGAGGAATAAAGAGGAATTTTTCCCACACTTTATAAACAAAGAGTTCTTTAACCTTACAGTTGAAGGCTTCTATATCATCAAGATCCATGATCCTTCCATGGGCGATAGGCTTGTCCTTAAGAGTAATGAAAAGATCCCTATTTGGGGTATCCCAGAAATTTAGGTCAGACTCGAGTGAGGTAGAGAAATTAACCTTTGATTTCTTTGGGGTGAATGGAAAGAGAGGATCTTCCATGGGTAGTTTGCCTAAGGTCTTTTCTCCTAGAAGTTGGGAGTGTTCAGAGAAATCACCCTGAGATGAGGCGAAGCCTTCGGAGTGATCAGACCCTAGGTCTACTTGCTCAGGAGGTGCAGAAGGGGTTTTTGCCTTAGAGCGGGTACTTTTTCTGGTGGAGGCAGAGGGATTCTTGGAGTGTTTCGCCATTGTAGAAAAGGGGACTAGCTCGAGGTTTTGGAGAGAAGATGGAGATGAGAGTGACTGAAGGGGTTTTCTAACTTAAGAAGAGGGTTTTGACAGTTGAGTGCAGAAAAGGAAAAATTGTCAGTTGAGAAGACATGATGATTGACTTTCCATCTACGAACTGTGAACTGATGAGAACGAAGTGAAAAGAGAGGGAAAAATCAGAGGCGTAATTAATGCGTGGGAAAAGGACAATTATAGCACTTTAAAAGTAATTTAGCACATAGGTCCTAAGAGTTATTAGACAAGCAAATAATACCAAGTAATTTTCTTAAAGAATAAAATCTTTCTTCTAACAAGGGTTTAGTGAAAATATCGGCTAATTGACCAGAGGTGCCAATAAAGGCTATTTCTATATCTCCCTTAAGAACATGATATCTAATAAAATGATGCTTAATATCTATATGCTTTGCTCTAGAATGATGCACATGATTTTTTGAAAGACAAATAGCACTAGAATTATCACAAAAAAATTGTATAGGTTTAAACGAAAGCTCATAGTCACCCAATTGATGAGACATCCATAGAGGTTGTGCACAACACTGTCCAATAGCGATGTATTCAGCTTCAGTAGTGGACAGGGCGACTGATGCTTGCTTTTTATTGTTCCAGGATATTAATGCCTTTCCTAGTAATTGACAAGTGCTGCTTGTGCTCTTTCTATCTTCTTTATCTCCTGCAAGATCAGCATCTAAAAAATCTTCTAATTTAAAAGAGTTAGAGCGAGGATAACACAACCCATGAGATACAGTTCCAATGAGATATCGAATGATTCTCTTTACAATAGTCAAATGTGACTCCTTGGGAGCTGACTGAAACCTGGCACATTTATATACGCTGAACATAATATCTGGTCGACTTACTGTCAGATATAGCAGTGATCCAATCATTCCCCTGTATTTGGTTTCATCAACTGGGGTGCCCTGTTCATCTTTGTCTAGATTTGTAGCGGGGCTCATAAGAGTGCCAATTGATTTTGCATTGTTCATACCAAATTTTTGAATCATCTCTTTTGTATATTTGGTCTAACAAATAAATGTTCCTTCTTCGGTTTGTTGGATTTGTAGCCCAATGAAGAACGTGAGTTCACCTATCATGCTCATTTCAAACTCGTTTTGCATAAGATTTGAAAATTTCTTGCATATGAGAGGGTTAGCACTACCAAATATAATACCAGCAATGTAAATTTGAATAATGATATTACCTTCTGATGATCATTTAATAAATAGAGTAGTGTCTATTTTACCTCTGGTAAAGCCATGATCAATAAGAAAAGTACTCAGCCTATCATACCAGGCAGTGGAGCTTGTTTCAACCTATACAATGCTTTGGTAAGCTTGTATACATGGTATGGGAATTTTGAATCCTCAAAGCCTGGAGGCTGTTTTACAAAAACATCTTCCTCGATAAATCCATTCAAAAAGGCGCTTTTAACATCCATTTGAAACAACCTAAATCCTTTAAAGGATGCGAATGCCAGAAGAATTCGTATATACTCCAGACGAGCTACTGGGGCAAAACTCTCATCATAGTCGACTCCTTCCTGCCGTGAATAGCCCTGTGCAACTAATCTCGCTTTATTTCTTATGACCTTTCCATCCTCATTCAATTCGTTTCTAAATACCCATTTTGTTCTGATCACAGACAACTTTTCAGGTTTGGGTATCAGTTTCCACACTTGTTTCTTGTTGAACTGATCTAATTCTTCCTGCATAGCAACCAGCTTGAATCCTTCAGTGCTTTCTCTATTTTTTTGGCTCAATTTGAGAAATCAATGCAATATTTGTTTTCTTCTTGAGGGCAACCCTGGTTTTCATTCCTTCGTTTGGATTCCCTATAATAAATTTCTGAGGATATTCGGGTTCGCTTCTCCATTCATTTGGTTGAGTTATATTTGTAGTTGACTTGACTTGTGATTCTGGAGTATTGCTACTATTTTCTCCAGTTGACTCGATCACCCCAGTTGTGCTAGTCGACTCCTGTGATTTTCCTTTGTCCTGAGCTTCTTGAGTTTGATCTTCGTCACCTGCCATAGTTCCTTTCTCGACCAAGGGATTATTTCATCGAATATAACATGTACAAATTCTTCTACACATAAAGTATGTTTATTGTAGACTCTAAAAGACCTACTATTTAATAAGTAACCAAGAAAAATACCTTCGTCACTTCTTGGGTCAAACTTTCCAAGATTATCTTTACCATTATTGTGAATAAAGCATTTGCTTCCAAAGGGATGGAAGTAGCTGATGTTTGGACGCTTACCTTTCCAGAGTTCATAAGGGTTCTTCTTCAGAATTGGCCTTATGAGGCAACAGTTGAGGATGTGACAGGCAGTACTTACGCCTTCTACCCAGAAATGGTTTGGCAGTGAATGTTCTAGTAGCATGGTTCTTGCCATGTCTTGGAGAGTTCTGTTCTTCCTTTCCACAACCCCATTTTGCTGTGGTGAGCGTGGTGCAGAGAAATTGTGAGTGTATCCTTGATCGTTTCAGAAGTCTTCAAAAGCTCTGCTTTCAAATTCTCCTCCATGGTCACTCGGAATTTTTGAGATCAAATGTCCCTTTTCTCTTTCAACCTTTTTGCAGAAAACTTCAAAATTTCTTAAGGCTTCATCCTTATGAGACAAGAAGATTACCCTGGTGAAACGTGAAAAGTCATCAACAATAACAAAAGCATACCTTTTACCTCCTATGCTAGCAGTTCTAGTAGGCCCAAATAAATCCATATGAAGTAATTGCAAAAGTTTTGAAGTAGATACTATATCTTTATTTTTGAAAGAATTTCTAGTTTGCTTACCCATTTGACTCGCATCACAATTATGAGTTCTAGAGAAATTCAGTTTAGGCAAACCAATAAATAAATTATGTTTGGACAGTTTTTCAATCAAATGCATGCTATCATGGCCAAGTATTCTATGCCATAACCATGGGTCATCAGACATAGAGGATAAGAAATGTGGCCATCTATCTTTTCAAAACCATCAAGTATATAAACATTTCCATACCTTTTTCCAGGAAGAACTATCTCACCTGATTCGTCTTCAATAGCACACCCTGTTCTTTTAAAATTTACCTCATATCCTGAGTTGTAGAGTTGACTTATGCTCAAGAGATTGTAATTTAGGCCATCAACGAGATATACTTCAGTAATGTCACAGTTGTTATTGAAAGGAATTGTTCGAGTGCCAACTATTTTGCCTCTCGAATCGTCTCCGATTTTACACTTCCTCCATCTATCTTTGTAACTTCCTTGAATAGGTTTTTGTCACATATCATATGACTGGAACACGCACTATCTAGATACCATTTTCCTTTGCGGCTTATTTTATGGTGTTCCTGCAAGACAAGATGATCACTTTCCTTTAGGTACCCAAGCTTGCCTGGGTCCTGGTGGGTTAGTGTTGCTAGGTTCAGAATTTTTTGGTTTCCAAACCCATCCTAACACATTTTATTTACGAAAGTGAAAATCGGAATATTTATGCCCACTTTTATTACAGTAATGACATTTAGCTCCAGACCTGTTTATAGATCTTTCATAAGTGTTAGAACTAGCTGACCTAGAGTTAGCTGGTTCTTTTCCAGTTGACTTGTAAGTCGTCTGGTCCGACCGACTGGTCGACTTGGTTCTGATTGGTTCCGTTTTAGTTGACTTGTAAGTCATCTGGTTTGACCTAACAGAACTATGACTGGTGGATTTGCGCAAGCCGTTAAGCTGCATTTGCAACTCCTCAAACTTTTCTTGAAGTACTTCTTTTTTTATTTCACATACTTCATGTTTGAGTTTCCAGTCTTTAACCTCACTAGTGAGTCTCTTAAGTTCATTCATCATTTTTTGAGACTCTTTTAAGGTTGAATCAAGAATATCCTGCAATTCATTACATCTTTCGTAGTCATAAGATCTTACCTCACTAGTTTCACCCCGTGCCATGAAACAATTCTCGTCATCTGAATCATCCATATCTGTCCAGCACCCTGAGGTTTTGTTTATTTCATTTTCCAGAATTATCATGAAACACAAATTTGCTATTTCTTCGTGGTCTGAGTCGTCCTCATCTCTCCAACTTTTGAAGGATTTGTTCTTGTTGAAGCCTCTAGAGATCTTCCTTTTAGTTTTTGGGCATTCTGCTTGGATGTGCCCAAATTTTCCACATTCGTAGCATTTTTCGTCGTTTTTATCCTGTTCATTGTATTTCCTGGATCGTCTTGGTGGGAATCTTCCTTTCTTTGTGTTCCCGCATCTTCTCATCAGTCCATCTATATTTCTAGACATCATAGCAATCTCTTCTTGTAGACCTTCAGGATCATCAATTTCATTTTCAGCCATTTTAGTAGTGTTTTTGAATGCGACTATTTTCTTTTTCTCCTCTTGATTTGTCTTTTTCAAATGTGTCCTTTAGAAAGCAATGAGTTCTCATCGTAGTTCATCATAGGACAATTTGTTTAGGTCTTTAGATTCCAGAGTGACTACTTTGGTTTGACAAGTAGTTGGCAGACTTCTGAGAATTTTTCTGACTTGATCACCACTGGTGTAGGGCTTGCCAAATGCCTTTAAGTAACTGATTATCTTACTAAACCTGGCAAACATTTTTTCAATGGATTCTTCTTCTTTCATTGAGAAGAGTTCGTAGTCATGAACTAGCATGTTGTGAGTTTCTTTTACTTTGCTGGTTCCCTCATAGTTGACTTCAAGTTTATCCCACATTTCTTTAGCTGTATCACAACTCGATATTTTCTCGTATTCCTCACCACTTATAGCATTGTGAAGTAGATTTCTTGCCTTGTTATTCACTTGTACTGCTTCTAGTTGCTCATTTGAGTATGAATCTATATCATCAGGATCAACAAGTGGTGGAGTGCTAGCAGGTAGGGGATAGTTTCCCTTTTTAATGACTCTCCAAACTTTGACATCGTATGCTTTAGCAAATATTTCCATTCCTACTTTCCAGTGAGAGAAATGTTGTCCATTGAAATATGGTGGTCTAATTTGTGAAGTTCCTTCCTGAAAGAGAGCACCTATGATAAATTGATTTTCCATGTTCTTTTCTCACAAGCTGTTAAGCAAAACGTAAAATGTGAGCCTTGCTCTGATACTAATTGAAAGTACAAGAGGGTGGGGGNTAAGTTGACTTAAAACTTTAGTAGTTGGCTGAATATGATAATTTAGTAGATATGGTAACGAAAGGTAAAATGTAGAAAATAATTGCAGGAAAAAAAAACACCGGGATTTTTATACTGGTTCGGATTCAATATGAATCCTAATCCAATCCCTTTGGGTTGCAAGGGAGTTCTCTTTAGTAAATGAGTTCCTTCCAAGTACAGATGTGGTGTATATCGCTTAGTTTCTTTAGCACTTGTTTTTTATACAATGCCTCACCAGTTGTGTGCTCTCTTTCTATCCCTGACTTGTTACACATCAGATCTTAGTGAACTACAATGCTTGTTTGCAGTAGAATAAAGAGAGTGATTTGGTTTGATCAAAGTATATCCAAGCTAGGGTTTACAAGGGTGTATAAATACTTTGATGGGCGGTAGAGGCTTGACAACCCAAGAGATTTGATCCTTGGAAAGAATTGATTCTTTCCAAGAATAAGGAATGAGCCGTTGCTTCTCTTGATTGCTTCCCTTCAGTAGAGGATTGCTTTACTTGATTTCTCCTTGATTGATTGGATCTTCTAAATGTGGTCGCTTTCCAGATTTTTCTCGTATCCTTTAGTCTTCCGTGATTCTGCCCATGATTCGTGCCTTTGCACAAGGCTTATTTGATTTTTTCCAGCTCAGCTAATCTTTGTTATTGCTGATTAATTCGTTGATTAGATTGCGCCCAGATTTACGAGACCAATCCAGATTTGCCGATCACATGTTGATTGATTTATTTCCTTGTACATCATGAACCATTCCAGTAGTCTTCTTTACTTCTTGATCTTTATTTCCTGCACATATATATTATTTGCATCATTAAAATATGATCTAACACCTCTCCCCTCTAAACGAGGCATACCCAATAAAGCTAAGGTCACAATCTTGGCATGACAGTCCAAGATAGCGTGATAGGGTGATAACCAGTCCATCCCCAATATAATATCGAAGTCAACCATATCTAAAAGCAACAAATCTACACGAGTCTCAAGACCCCCAATCATCACTATACAGGAACGATGAACTCGATCGACCACAATAGAATCACCTACCGATGTAGACACATAAACAGGAACACTCAATGCATCACTAGGCATGACCAAGTACGAGGCAAAATAAGATGACACATACGAATACGTAGACCCCAAATCAAACAACACTGAAGCATCTCTATCACAAACCAGAGCTGTACCTGTAATAACCATATCTGAAGCCTTAACCTCGGGCCTGGTCTGAAGAGCATAACATCAGGGCTGGGCCCCACCACTATGATCTACCTCTCTGGGACGGCCTGCTGCTGGCTGGCCTCCACCTCTGGCGGTCTGAGCTCCACCTCTAATACCTCTACCTCCACCTCTAGTACCTCTACCTCCACCTCTAGTACCTCTACCCCTACCTCTAGCTGGCTGGGTGGGCTGTGGAACACCTGGTGCCTGAACCATGGCACGGCAACCCTGATGCTGAGAGCTACTCGGTGCTCGAGGGCAAAACCTAGCAATGTGACCCGTGTCACCACAAGTGTAACAAGCCCTCGACTGTTGAGACTGTTGACCCGATCGATCTGAATGACCGGCGGTGCACTGAAGGGCTGCTGATTAGAATAGTGCGTGTGAGAACCACGACCACCTGAGGCACCGTGATAAACCTGGAGTGCTGACTAGAAGGGTCTAGAAGGATGACCCTATCGTACGAATCTCTGCCTCCAGATGAGGCATCACTGAATCTGCCTGACTGACGGGGTCTCTTGTCTGCCCTATGACCACCCCATGTGATAATACCATCTCAACTCTCCAAGCCATATTGGCCGCCACCTGGAAGGATATCTCACTCCCAGCCTCTCTAGCCATCTAGAGACGAATCGGCTGAATGAGCCCATCAATAAACTGTCTCACTCTCTCCCTCTCAGTGGGAAGTATAATAAGATCATGGCGAGCCAAATTAATGAACCTGGTCTCGTACTGGGTGACTATCATGGATCCCTGCTGGAGACGCTCGAACTGCCTCCGATAGGCCTCTCACTGTGTAATACGGAGAAACTTCTCCAGAATTAGCTGCGTGAACTTCTCCCAGGTCAAGGCTGGCGACCCTGCTGGTCTACTAAGCAATAATCTCTCCACCAAGTCTTGGCGGATCAAGACAAGCGAAAAGTAGCGATATCAACCCCATTGGTCTCAACAATACCCATGTTCCGAAGAACCTTGTGGCAGCTGTCCAGATAATCCTGAGGATCCTCGGTAGATCCACCGCTGAAGGTAGTAGTAAAGAGCTTGGTGAACCTATCCAATCTCCACAAAGCATCGGCACACATAGCTGCTCCATCACCGGCCTGAGCTACCACACACGGCTGAGCTGCTCCAACTGGCTGAACTGCTGGAGTTTGAATCTTGGGAGCTACCTGCTCCGGAGTACGAGTAGCAGGAGTCTGGGCTCGTCCTCCAGCCTGAGAAGTGGCTGGTGCTATAGTAAGCAAGCCTGCATGGGTCACACTCTCTATGAGGCCCACTAATCGGACCAGAGCATCCTGAAGAACTGGGGTAGCAATAAACCCCTCTGGGACCTGAGCTGGGCCCATCGGAACTGCCGGGGCCGGAACCTCCTCGTTAAAATCAACCTGAGGCTCCGCCACTGGTGCTGCTGCTCGGGGCTGAGCTCTGCCCCTACCTCGGCCTCTAGCACGACCTCGCCCTCGCCGTCTGCCCCTAGTGGGTGCTACTGCTGGGGGCTCGGGCTGGTGAGAGGTAGATGAGAAAGCGCGTGTTCTCGCCATATGCGAAACAACAGAGTAGAAATTCAATTAGCATTGAGAAACCAAACTGCACGACAAGAAAGAAGAAATGTGAAACTTTTCCTAACTCTGTAGCCTCTGGGGGATAAATACAGGCGTCTTCGTACCGATCCCTCAGACTCTAATGAGCTTGTCCGTGAATTGTGAGACCTATGTAACCTAGGGCTCTGATACCAACTTGTCACGATCCTGATTTCCCACCCTTGGGGGTCGTGATGGCGCCTACTCGTAGAAGTTAGGCAATCCACAAATCATAAACTCCTAACTCCTTTATTTTAAATCCTTTTTATCAATCATAACCACAAGCGTTAAATATTTAAATAACAGCGGAAATATAAAATTAAAGCGGAAGACTTAAATTAAATAAGCTGAACAGTAATGCGAAAATCAACATATGCCTCTACCCAAGAACTGGTGCCAAAATACTCACGGACTACTAAGAGTACTAAATACAACCGTTTGAAAGAAATATAACACTGTTTGTCTCGAATACACGAGATAACAGAATTAAATATAAGATAGAGGAGACGTCGGGCATGCGGACGCCTGCAAGGCTACCTCGGTGTCTCGGTGGATTGAAGGATGGCTCCCGGGCTACTGTTGCGCATCAAATGGTACTCCGGGATCTGCACACAGTGCAGAGTGTAATATCAGCACAACCAACCCCATGTGCTGGTAAGTGCCTAGCTTAACCTCGTCAAAGTAGTGACGAGGCTAGACCGGACTACCACATAAACCTGTGCAGTTATATACATATATATATATATATATACAGCGGAACAGAGATACAGAGACAACCAATCAACATGGGAGGGGGAGCATGCTATGGGGAAAGTAACAATTCCAAGTAAAAGTCATCAAGTAACGAAGGAAACACCATAACTCAAACATCAATAAAGAATCAGAAAGCAGCAAGTGCACGACATCACCCTTCGTGCTTTTACTCTCTTTCCTCACATGTAATCAATAGAATCGGCACGGAATGGTACATCGTACGGTACGACATCACCCTTCGTGCTTTACACTCTTTCCTCACAATAAACAAACAATGCACGACATCACCCTTCGTGCTTTACACTATTTTCTCACAATAAACAGACAATGCACGACATCATCCTTCGTACTTTAACACTCTTCCTCACCCAAACAACAATCACAAACAAGGGGCAAGGGAATAAACAAAATATTAATAGAAATCCCGGCAAGGGAACACAATTAAACAATTAAATCCCGGCAAGGGTACAACATCAATAATCTCAACATCCCGGCAAGGGAGATAATTCACAAAGCAACAATATCCCGGCAAGGGAACAATTTAATAACTCTTTCTCTTTCTTTCACTTTTATTTCATAACTCACTTTACCACTTGAGCCAATGCGCCAAAGGGTTCAATCATCTCATATACTTTCACAATTGTAATATAACTTGAGCCAATGCTCCTCGATGGTCACAATTTCCTTCCACAAGCTTTTCACAGCTAATAGGAATCATCACCAAGGCATGAGAGATATAACGAAATCAAGATATTCACAATTTAAAGACTCACGGTCATGCTAGACACCAACGTATAGATACTCGGTACCATGCCTATACGTCGTACTCGACAATTACCATATAGCAAATAGGACTCAACTCCTAATCCCTCAAGCTAAGGTTAGACCAAACACTTACCTCGAACTTTCACGGCCAACTCAATCCTCAACAACCGCCTTTCCTTTTGAATTCGGCTCCAAATCAATTGTATCTATACATAAATGACTTCATAACATCAAATAATGCTAAACAATTCGAATCCAATGCCTAATTATAGCTTTCCAATCATTCTTCCCAAAAATCCAAAAATCGACCCCGGGCCCGCTTGGTCAAAACACGAGGTTCGGACCTAAATCAAATCCCCCATTCACCCACGAGCCCAAATATATAATTATTTTCATAATTCGACCCAAAAACGAGGTCTAAATCACCATTAATCAAAAATCCCTAGTTCTACCGAAATCCCTAATTTTCTACCCTTAATTACATGTTTTAGGTCTAGAATTCTAGTGGGTGTTGATGGAAAATGAAGAAAACAAGTTAAACAATGCTTACCCAAGAAACTTTGGTGAAGAAGTGCTTAAAAAATTGCCTAGGAGTTTGGAGAAGAAAGGGTTTACGAAAAATTTATGAAATCCCGTTTTTGGTTCTGTTTTAAAAATCACTGGACAGGCCTTCATCGCGTTCACGATAGGCTTCTCGCATTCGGGATGAAGCCAGCTTAAGTGACCTTCACGTTTGCGATAAACGGCTCGCGTTCGTAGAGCATCAGCTCCCAGAGCCTTCGCGTTCGCGACCCTATGATTGCGTTCGCGTAGGTTTAATACCCTTCCTCCTGCCCAGGCTCACAAGCCATCGCGTTCGCGAAGGGTACCCCCCTTTAGCCTCGCGTTCGCGGCTCCAGCTTCGCATTCGCGAAGAAGAAGTTTGGCACCTGGGAGATTTGCCTTACGCGTTCGTGAGAGGGCCCACGCGAACGCGAAGAATAAAATCCCTGGGTACTTAACAACAAAAACCTACAATTTTTTAAGTTCATCAAGTTTCAAATTTAGAAATTAAAATCCGAATCACGTCATACGACGTCCGTTTTTAACCAAATTTTACAAGGACTTAAAACATATATAAGACCTGTACAGAGCGCCGAAACCAAAATACGGGACCGATACCATCGCTTTCTAATCAAATTTCATTTCCAATTTTCTTAAACAATTTCAGAAAATAATTTTACTTAAAAATTCATTTCTCGGGCTTGGGACCTCGAAATTCGATTCCGGGCATACGCCCAAGTCCCATATTTTCCTACGGATCCTCCGGGACCGTTTACCCAAAACATTGACCAAGGTCAAATTAATTTATTTTATAATCAAAACCTATCATTTTTCACACAGTTTCTCATTTAAGCTTTCCGGCTACGCGTTCGGACTGTGCACGCAAATTGAGGTGACTTTAAATGAGGTTTTCAAGGCCTCGGAGTCATAGAATTTAATTTAAAATAAGTGATGACCGTTTGGGTCATCACAACGTATCTTCAGCTTACCGAAGACATAACCCTAGATAGAAAGATATGGATGTCGAGGATTATGGTAGAAGTTAGTAGGTAGTGGAGTTTGGGTCACCATATCTGTTTCATGTTTTCATATTATTATTATTATTATTATTATTATTATTATTATTATTATTATTATTATTATTATTATTATTATTATTTTTCAAGTATTACCTTAGTCTTCAATTTTATTACTATCCATTGTTTTTTCTTATTTCAGTTTACTTATTGCGACCTATTTTGCTGTTGTAACTGTTCTTGTCTTCATTATTCTCAAGATTATTTTTTCACTATTTTGTTTTTTGAGTCGAGAATTTTTCAAAATTGTGTTTCTATCTTCACGAAATAAGAGTAAGGTGTGTTCACATATTATCATCTTCAACCCCACTTGACATTCATTTAGTGATTCCTCGTCGAATTTGATTTTTTCTAAGCGTTTGCTCTTTGGTGGGCACGTTATTAAAAAGAAACAAAACTACTGTTGTCAACGTCGTTGAGATTCTTATATAGTCATGCCTCATTGTCATTCGCATTATCAGAAAAAGAAAACAAAATTGTAGTATGATATTATACTGAATAAAATTAGTTGATGGTTAATATCCACTAGAAATTTTGTATCTCACTAGCTTTTTTACTGTTTCATTTTTATTTTTCAAGTCATTTCTTTCTAATTTATCTTTCTGGCTTAGCCAGGTGGAATAACTTTGTTTTATAACTATTTGGTATTTAGTGCTCACTAAAACCCCGATTAATTTAATTTCGCGCTTCCAACCAAAAATTCTTATTTTTAGGAGTTAAAGATCTTGGGAGGAGGAAACCCTATAGAATGATAGGTCATCTTTTACATAGTTCTATATATGAAACCCTTTGAATACGTTCTCTTACATTATCCGTCACAACCATGCAGCATAAGCAAGTTCCTCTCTTTTCCTTTGTGCTAATCTGGACATTAGCCACTGCTCAAATCATTATCATTTCTCCTCCTCCTCCTCCTACCACCAGCCCACCACCCACCAGTCCACCACCGACAAACACCACCCCACCACCTACGAACACCCCTTCACCACCTTCCAACACCACTTCACCACCTGCCAACACCACAACCACCATAACAAAGGCTGCCAATATTACAAAACCAGGATGTCAAAAACAGTGTGGAAATCTCACAGTTCCATATCCATTTGGAATTGGTTTAGGATCAGGTTGTGCCATAGACCCAAGTTTCGAAATCAACTGTGACACTAAAACAACAGGTTCTCCGACGCCACTTCTAGGGAACATCAAAATCTATGACATCTCCGACACTGAAATGCGTATATCAAGTGTCTTAAATCGGAGATGTTACTCATCTACTGGAGTTTTGATCCTCGATCAACCTGCGTGGATGACTTTAGGAACCTCGAGTCCTTACAGTTTCTCTCCCCTGAACAGGTACTTAAGAATGTTCACATATACTATACTAATAAATAACACATGACAAATGGGCGAGTTAGATCAACCTTGAGTGAATCAAAATATGTCAAATCAACAAATGAGTCATGATCCGACCTACCCAAAGTTTGCTTAAGTCAAATAACGAGTCATAACTCTGCACTCCAACAAGAACCTCCCTTCTATTCTATTTTACTTTTTGAAGAATGTTTTTGAAAACAATATACCCTTCTTAAATTATTAGCTTAGGTAAGTTTGGATTTGGTTACAATTGACCTAATGGGTTACACTACTTTGATTGTTTTGACCCAATAATTTGATGCGTCATTTCGAGTTCAGTACGTTGAGTCAAGCAAACAAATTGGTAATAATCTTGCAATCTGTGTATGCAGATTCTCCGTCGTTGGATGTGATGAAGCTGCTATAATAGTTGGAGACGACTTCGCTAATGGTTGCCCCACTGTCTGTACTACGTCCGGTGATGTAATTGAGGGAAGATGTATGGGTGCTGGTTGCTGCCAAATAACAATACCAAAAGGCTTGAAATATTTCAACACATCTATGCAAAGCTCGAAATTAAATCACACTGCAGTTTGGTCGTATAGTAAATGTGGCTACGCATTTCTTGGTGAGGCGAGTCGCTTCGAATTCAAGGGTTTACAGGATCTCAGTGATCTCAATTTTTTCAAAAAGATTAAGGAAAACGTTCCCATTGTGCTAGATTGGGCTATCGGAAATCTTACTTGTGTTGAAGCACAAAAACGTAACGATTATGCATGCCTGGATAATAGCCAGTGTGTTGATTCTGACAATGATATCGGGGGCTATCGCTGCAGCTGTAACTCGGGATATGAAGGCAATCCATACATCGGCTCAGGCTGCCAAGGTAACATGATTTCTACTTTCACACATTGTTTTGAGCTTCCTTTTATTTTTGGCAAGTTTGTCTTTTTCTTTTTTAAGACTATCTGTAGAAAAATCAATAGTAGTTGTCTATTTCCTCTTTGAGTCAATTTTCAATCTTGGATCAATCAATAGTAGTTTGATCACCGTAAGCACTCCTAGCTATAACATCACTCAATTTCAAATACACCCCTGTATTTATAAATTAAACACGTATGTACTATAAAAATCCTACACCAATATTAATATTGTTACAACAAGAACAACAACACAAATATTAATATTGTTAGTGACGCGCTAAAGTTTCTAATTTTAAACCTAAAATATTTTAGGAATGAACAAAGTTGCCCTTATCTCCATTCTCATTGACATACACACCCTCTCCGTCTCTGGTAGCGTTAGAGGTGTCCTCTGTAACACGACTGTGTCTTTTTTCTACTAAAGTTTTTGGAATATGAGCAAGTAATTTCTGCAGATAGTGGATTCCCATCCTCCCAGCACTCTTCAAATTTGCAAATCCTGATTATCTAGACTTGAATGTATAATATTTTTTTCATAAAAAATTTAGTTGACTATTTTGGAGGTGAATCGGTCTAGCAATGAGGTTGCCAACAACTTATTTATTAAGTATTGTTTAAAGATTCAAAGCTCTATAAATGTTGCTTAGTTTTAAATTATTTAAGCTATATGATAAAAATAAGATTCAACATCAATTTGTTTCATCATCGTAAGAGGAAAAGACCAAGAAATATTGTAAAAAAAAATAACGTTATTTAAATACTCCTAGTTGCCACTGAACAAAATAATGCTGGAACTTTCATTAAACAAATTCAGGTCTTACTTTAAGATACACACATCTATCTGTATCTATATCTATCTATCTATATCTATATCTATATCTATCTATATCTATCTATCTATCTATCTATCTATCTATCTATCTATCTATCTATCTATCTATCTATCTATCTATCTCTATATTATTATAAAAGCATGAATACAATGTCGGTTTACAAAAATAACCCTATAATGTTAAACATAATAACTCGTAATAAAAGGACATAACCGGAATTCTAGATGTTAATCTTATAATCCAATTAGTTTTAGGACATAATACTGCACGTTAGGAATCCTACATGATTGCCTTTTGGAATCCTATTAGTATAATTACTTTCCATCTATCTAATTCATATAAAATTAAACAAGTAAATATCTTTAATCATGTAATAGCCTTAAAAATATTATTAATATTGGATAGAATTGTAATCTTTAAAGTTATGATAATAATAGGACTTGAAATCAACTAAAATTCTCTACATTTTGTAACCAGATATGGTACCCACATAATATTAAGAATTAACTTCTATGAATTTTCAATCCTAGCAGGACTAAATATGTTATTTGTTTCTTTTATTCACCCAAAACAAATTGGGTTAAAGAATTATATGAAACCTAATATCGTTGTTATCAAATTATTCTTATGTAATCCAAGGAAAAATCTTTTCTATCTTCACAAATCAAAAAATTCAAATTTGTTACTATTTGGTTATTGTTAGTATTTCTATTTCGAGTCGACTACTTAAGATTCTTGCTTTTATGGGACGTCATGTCAAGCCCGCCTAATAATTTGGATTTTTAATCAACTAAAATTTATGTAATACAAGTTTGGAATCCTATATGATTACCTTTAGGAATCCTATTAGTATAATCCTAATAGTTTTAACCATGTAATCCTATTATTTTTAGAATATACTTCTTAAAAAATTCCTATTACAAATTTAATTTAAAAACGTATTATATCGTCCGATTATTAATTTAATTTGAGAATATATATTGTCCAAACTCATTTAGAAAAAGATATACATTTACTTTTAGTATATATTTTTTAAAATTTTCTGTTCTAATTTAATTTGAAGAAGTATTATAATGTCCTATTATTAATTTAATTTGAGAATGTATTATATTGTCCAATTTTTTTTTTTAAAAGGAGAGCCTATATTATTATATAAGTATAAACACAATATTAATATACAAAAATAGTCCTAAAAGATTAAACACAAGAACTCATAGGAAAAGGGCATAACTGCAATAACTTATTTTTTGGACTATAATATGTTCTACGCCAATTTTTACTAATATTTAAGATTTTAAAATTAACAAAATTTGTCTATTAAATTCTTATTAAAAACGTGTAGGAAGGTTTAACAAAATTATTTTATTAGAATACTCCGCATTGACAATACATTACCACTCCATAATGTCCAATACAAAAAAATAATAATATCAAATAGACTGCATAAAGAGTTGAAATTGAGAAAAAAAAGACACCCCACAATAATATATTTTATAGTATATTTGAATTATTTTCCTACTCTAATAATATTTTTTATTAATTTTTAGTGTAATATTAAAAACTACCCAATTATTACCAAATATACGCTATTGGGATGGGATGGCTCCTACTAGCTCCCCCCCCCTAAGAACCGCACGTGCGAGTTCCCCCGCATACGGCTCAAGTGGCGAAGGCCCTTTCCTTCGCGCTTGGTAAGCGCTTCGCTGTAGCCAAGCTTACTGCTAGCCTATCGGCTAGAGCCAAGCTTCGACCGCGACTGCTCGTCGCTTCTGGCCGCCTTATTCCGTCACCCGAGATCCAAGTCAGCACCGGCAAAGATCTCTTGATTCCTCGCGGCCGGGCCGGCTTGGAAGCAAGCTACCTCTTGCCTATCTCACCTCCTTCCTTCAGCTGGGTGAGCCTTCGCTTTTTGGATCGTCTTCTGCCCAATGCGGTACCCCCCGTTTTTTGGTTNAATAAAATTTATGGTAGATAAGATTTTAATTAAGACTAAATATTTAAAATAAGAGATGAACTAATATTAAGATCCGAATCAACATAGAATAAATTATTTTTATGTTAAAATCAAATAATTAAATCTTTTAATTAATTATTTAGCAATAGAATCCAATTCAATTATATTTTAAATTCATCATATGAGATAAATTCTTATTTAAGTTAAACAAATCTTAGGGTACATAAATTTATTCCATAAAAAAATGTTTGAACACAAAGTAAAAAGGTTAATATATTATTAAGAATCAAAATGCTATACAAGTGTTTGAGGAAGCACAACCAAAGCTAAATCCTAAACAAGAATAAGCTTTCAAGACTATATTATAAAGAGTTGACTCTGCTATAACGGGATTATTCTTTCAAGATGCCTCTAGCGGAATCGAAATAATATTTATATGTCACGCATTACTTGCAAATATCATATCAAGAGACATGGCATTGTTAGACATAATAGCAAGTGGTGTACCAACAATAATTTTATTGTGAGGCCACTCACTTTAGATTTGATATACCTCTTAAACAACTTAAATAACTATCACAAATATATCAAAGCTGAGCAATGGTGCTAAATTTATAAGAAAGGTAAAATTAATAATATGGGATGAAACACTTATGGCTAAATGTCAAACGGAGTTCTAGAGATATATTGGACATCAATGAACCGTTTAGTAAAAAATTAATGATTTGGGAGGTTAATTTTTCAAGTACTATCAGTAGTTCAAAAATCGACAAAAGCAGAGACTATAAAATCTAGCTTGCCAAAGTTATACTTCTGGCCTCAAATGAAAAAGATTCAACTAACAAGAAATATAAAGTAAGAACAAATCCAGTATTCAATGTCTTCTTGCTTTGTGTCGGAAAAGAATAAGAGCATACCATAAAAGATGATTTGGCTATTCCTGAACGCTTGGTTATCAATCCCAATGACAATAATAATGCATTTAATAAGAGAAATATTTCTATAATTAGATTAAAAGCAATTTGGGCTAACGCATAAAATTAAAAAGATATCTTAGCTAGCAGAAATATATATGTTGATCAACTAAATAAAAGGTAGATTGCAAAATTTTACAGCAAAAACAAAATATTTTTTTGTTTTTGGCTCAATAGAAAATGATACTAATAATTACTACCAAGAAGAATATTTAAATACTTTAATACAAAAACGGCATTCTTCCATACATGTTTGTTGTCAACTTTATTATTTCTTACGTATGCTAATGTCACTATATATATAATAGACTAAGTTGATCTTCCATTGTATATAGGTTGATTTCGAAGAAAAATATGCCCGTCATGCTACTGAAAAACTTTAAATACGCTGAATAACTTATGTAATAGCACACAAATAATATATAAAAGTTTTGACAAGAACGTCAAACATGCAAAAATTTTGATACTGGTCAATGTGCTTCTAAGTGTATTATTATCCCTAAATTGAACTTTCGTCTCCCGAAACTAAGGAATATCCTTTTAAATTTGTGTGAAAAATAATTTTTAGTATGTGTATGTTTTGCAAATATAATAAATAAAGTACAAGGACAAACATCCTAAATATTGGACTACATTTACTGCAATATATTTTCTTGCACGAACAACTGTATATTGGGCTTTCAAGAAGGATATCAAGATCGACAACAAGAGTTTTGGTTAAGGCAGAACAACCAAAGCATTAGGAGGAAACATACACAAAAAAATATTATCCACAAAGAAGTGTTCTTTAAGATACCATCACACTAAATACTTTTAAATTATAATATACAATTATCTAACTAACGTGACAAAGTTGATTATTGTGTAAGTTTTGATGATGTCAATTTATTTTAAATTCATGTATTATGCTAATGTAATGATATTCTTCGGCATTTAAATAATTGTTGTATTATTATACATAAAATTTCTCTTATTAATTAAATTTTATTGTTCCTTCATA
>MU709424.1:5270-36493 GCA_026770625.1 Nicotiana glauca
AGCAGTATATACATATACATGTATTGGATCGGACTGCACGCCGCAATATTATATATATGATATATATATATATATATATATGGATCGACTGCACGCCGCAGTGTTATATATATATGGATCGGACTGCACGCCGCAGTATTTTAGCGCTTGGGCTGAAGGAGCCCCTCCGGAGTCTGCACATACCCCCAGTGAGCGCAGTTACTATTATATTGGATCGGGCTGCACGCGCAGCATTATATTCATTATATTGGATCGAGCTGTACGCCGCAGCATTATATATATTATATTGGATCGGGCTGCACGCCGCAGCAGTATTAGTAAGGATCGGGCTGCGCGCCGCAACAGTGTTGGATAACTGTTGGACCGTAGTAGACTGAAGCTGGACTTTTTCCCCTTTTAGAATTGTTCCTACTTGTGCTGTTACTTATAGAACTGCATAGTGTTCTTACAGGTTTTCTTTCCTTCAGTTATTATTTATTGCTATTACTCACTGAGTTGGAGTACTCACTCTACTCCCTGCACCTTGTGTGCAGATACAGGGATCCAGGAGGGCAGTTGATACCGTGTTGCTATATCAGTTAGTTGCGGAGTTATCGAGGTAGCTGCCGGCGTCCGCAGGACACGATCTCTCCTTTTCGTTACCTCTTTTACTCTTGCTTTAGACTTACATTGTATAGGATATTATTCCGTTATATGTAGAGGCTCAGACTTGTGACACCAGATTCTGATGGGCTATTATTTCAGTTATTTTGTTTTCCGCACTCATATTATCATTATGGAAACAGGAGATTTTACCTAATTTGGAATATTTGAGATAATAATTGGAATGGTAAATGGGTAATGGTCGGGCTTGCCTAGCAATGTGTTGGGCGCCATCACAACCGGTGTTTGGGTCATGACACCAACTCTCACCAACTATAAGTTCAATTGAATCTGAAAATTAAATACCCTTAATAAAGTTTTTCTTTTGGCAATGGCTCCCATAACCGCCTGCCTACTAAATCCTATCTCCATCATATTGGCTTAGATATTGATACAATTTGTTCAGTCTGTAAAGGAATCAAGGAAATCATAACCCATATCTTCTTTGATTGCCCAATAACACAAACCTTTTGGGAAGAAATAATCCTGCAGAACCAAACTCTAAACCTCAGCTTTGACCACTAGCTCATTATCCTCAAAGACTCATATGTTAATATTTCACTTAAATCTAACCTGGAATGAATTCTTCTCATTCGTCGTCTGACACCTTTGGCTTAATAGGAACAACAACCACGACAATAACCTCAATAACATGATCACCCTTATAACTATGTTGCCATGCGATGCATGGAATTCAAATACTGCACTAACTCACCAAACCAAAATCACACTACCACCTCAATAACAATAATTTCTACTGCAACACAGTTAAAACTCAAGATTGATGGAGTATTCAAAGGAAAATACAAGAAATGTGCCATTGGAGGTATTTTCCGAAATAGGTCTAGCGACTGGGTTCTTGGCTTCCACATGCCCGCATATTGATACATTTTGGACTTTAAGCATTGGGCTTTGAATATTAAGAGTGTGAATGAGAAAATGGTGGGAAATGAAAATTTGAATCAAAGTGAGCTTTTGTCATGAACTTTGTACCACATTGGTGAAAGACAACTACACTTGTGTGTATAAATATAGGATCACTTATTAGAGCTCTTAAAAGGAGTTGAAGAGAATGAACCCTCGCGCCGTCGCTCGCTCGCTCGCTCGGCTCGGCTTAGGCTTTGGCTTTGGATTTGGATTTGTCAAATGATTGATCGATAAGATTATTTTTGGAAAAATTTATTTAATTAATTATTTAATAATTAATTAGATGCCAGTCAGTTCATTAACAAAATTAAATGGACTCCAAAAAATGTTGCCTTTGCTGAACGTTTCTTTCCCTCCTGAACAGACATCACACCTCTTCCGATAATTGCCTATAAATTCTGAGGCATGGCTTCTTTTTCCACTGACAGAAAAATCAAGAATTTCCTTCTGAATACTACATTCTACTTCGCATTCTCTCTCTCTCAAATTCGTAAGTGTAATTTTGCTCCGTTCTTTGAGTTCGTTGGTATCCTGCAGTTTGTATTGCCACTGTTGCAGGAAGGTTTATTCTGTTTCATCCTGGAAGGATTTAATCCATTACCTTGACAACTCATGAGCGGATTAAAATTCCTTAAGGACACACAAGGAAATTGTGGACTCGGAATATTTCTTATCATTTACAAATTTTCTGTTTCTTCTAACAGTTTTATTATTTCTGTTTTAACACAGTGTAGGCTACAAGCTTAAGGAATTTTACTAACTTTTCTGTGTTGAAATATATATTAAACTGTTATCTATATTTTGTATACTGGTTTGGAGTCTTGCCTTCGTGCTTTCTACTCCAATAATTGTTCTGTCCGGTTTAAAGTATATCAAAACTTTACCAGAGTAATAATAGAACGGGTTGAAGTATATAAAAACTTCACCATTGTTACACGTTGTATGTTTGGTTTGGTATTCAGTTTGAAGATATCAAAAGTTCACTGATTTAACAAAGTTCTATTTGTTGCCAACTTTACAAAAAAATGGCAAATGAGGACCAAATTAATGCTAATGGAATGGGTGCTACTGTTACGAGTGTTGCTGCCTCGTCGAGCCGTTCAACTCTTGCTCATGCTATGGCACCAACAGAAAAACCCAAAAAGTTTTCCGTTATTGACTTCAAACATTGGCAAATGAAGATGCTTTTCTATCTTACTACGTTGAGTTTGCAGCGATTCATCAAGGAGGATCCTTCGGTCGTGGTTGAAGGCACTCCGGATGACGAACGATTTGTTGTAACTGAAGCATGGAAACATTCTGATTTCTTGTGCAAAAATTACATTTTGAGTTGTTTGGAAGATAGCTTATACAATGTCTATGGAAACTTCAAAAGCGTTATGGAATGCACTTGAGAAGAAGTACAAGACTGAGGATGCCGGACTTAAGAAGTTCGTGGCTGCAAATTTTTTGGATTTCAAGATGGTTGACACTAGGTCAATCATAACTCAAGTCCAAGAATTACAAGTCATTGTGCATGATCTCCTTGCTGAAGGTATGACCCAAATCAATAATTTTATTAATAAGATTTATCTTGTTATTAATTATGAATTTATTATTGAAGGTATGGTCATAAATGAGGCCTTTCAAGTTACCGCTTTCATTGAGAAGTTACCTCCATTGCGGAAGGACTTCAAGAACTATCTAAAACACAAGCGTAAAGAGATAACACTTGAAGTCGCGTGGAAACTCGGCAATAATAAGGGCTAATTTTTGAGGAGGCGCCACAAAATAAGAAGAGAAATAAGGCTTCTAGACCAAAGAATTACCCAAGTAAGAAAAAGTTCAAGGGTAATTGCCACAATTGTGGAAAGTCTGGACATAAGGCCATGGACTGTCGTGCACCAAAGAATGATGTACAAAAGAAGAAGAAGAAGAAGAAGAAGAATCAAGCTAACATGGTCGAAAATATTGACGAAATGGAGGACTTGTGTGCCATGTTGTCTGAATGCAACTTGGTAGGAAATCCTAAAGAATGGTGGATTGATTTTGGAGCCACCCGCCATGTTTGTGCTAACAAGGAGTTATTTTCTCCCTATGACCCTACAGGACCTGGAGAGACAATTTTCATGGGAAATTCGTCTACAGCCAAAATTGATGGATTTGGCAAGATTGCGTTGAAGATGACGTCGGGAAAAATTGTGACTCTAAACCAGGTTCTCCATGTTCCAGAAATTCGCAAGAATCTTGTGTCTACCTCACTTCTTGTCAAGAATGGATTCAAATATATTTTTATTTCTAATAGTGTTGTACTAAGTAAGAATGATGTGTTTGCAGGAAAAGGTTACCTGAATGAGGGCCTGTTTAAGCTAAATGTAATAGCAGTTCCTATCAATAAAGTTAATACTTCTTCTTGCTTACTCGAGTCAAACACTTTATGGCATGCACGCCTAGGTCATATTAACTTCAAAACATTGCGAAAAATGATAAACTTGGAAGTATTGCCAAAATTTGATTGCATTAATTCCAAATGTCAAATATGCGTAGAATCAAAGTATGATAAGCATCCTTATAAGTCTGTTCAAAGGAATTCAAGTCCTTTAGACTTAATTCACATAGATATTTGCGACATGAAGTCAACACCATCTCACGGTGGGAAAAAGTATTTTATTACTTTTATTGACGATAGTACGAGATATTGCTATGTTTACTTACTTAGTAGTAAAGATGGAGCAATTGATGCTTTCAAGCAATACAAAAGTGAAGTTGAAACACAACTAAACAAAAAGATCAAAATGATAAGAAGTGATAGGGGTGGCGAATATGAATCTCCTTTTGAAGAAATATGTTTGGAAAATGGCATTATCCACCAAACAACTGCCCCTTACTCTCCACAATCTAATGGAATTGCGGAAAGGAAGAATCGAACGTTGAAGGAGATGATGAATGCATTGCTAATAAGTTCTGGCTTACCACAAAACTTGTGGGGGGAAGCTATACTTACAGCTAACCGAATAATCAACCGTGTACCTCATAGTAAAACACAATCCATTCCTTATGAGATGTGGAAAGGAAGGAAGCCTAGCTTGAAATACTTCAAAGTGTGGGGGTGTTTAGCTAAGGTACAAGTTCCTAAACCTAAAAGGGTTAAGATAGGTCCAAAAACGATTAATTGTGAATTTATTGGATATGTAACCAATAGCAAGGCATATTGCTTTCTGGTTCATAAATTAGAAAATCCTGAGATTCACGTTAATACGATAATTGAATCAGATAATGTTGAATTCTTTGAAACTATTTATCCGTATAAAAAGGAAAGTGAATTGACCTACCAAAAGTCAAAATGCCCTTGGGAGGAAATAATAGATGGTATGCCTAATGAGGAAAATTCGAGAAGAAGTAAACGTCAACGGACATCTACTTCATTCGGTCCAGATTTTCTAACTTTCCTGCTAGAAAATGAGCCTCGAACCTTCAAGGAAGCAATGTCTTCCTTAGAAGCACAATATCAAAAAGAAGCTGTCAATAGTAAAATAGAATCCATATTGAGCAACTATACCTGGGAATTGGTTGATCTTCCTCCAGGTAACGAAACATTAGGTTCTAAATGGATTTTCAATAAGAAAATGAAAGACGATGGTACTATTGACAAATATAAGTCAAGACTTGTTGTCAAAGGATTTAGACAACGAGAAGGTCTTGACTATTTTGACACATACTCACCGGTAACAAGAATTACATCCATTCGGATGCTAATAACATTACTTATATGGTCTTCAAATCCATCAAATGGATGTAAAAACAGCCTTCTTAAATGGTGATCTAGAGGAAGAAATTTACATGAACCAACCTGAAAGGTTTGTGGTTCCAGGAAAAGAAAAGAAGGTGTGTCGACTTGTTAAGTCCCTTTATGGACTAAAACAAGCATCCAAGCAATGGCATGCAAAATTTGACCAAACAATGTTGTCAAATAGCTTTAAGATTAATGAACGTGATAAATGTGTTTACATTAAGAACGTTCCAAATCATATAGTCATTGTTTACTTATATGTTGATGATATGCTAATAATGAGCAAAGACATTGCCGACATTCAAGCTACTAAGTGTGTGCTTGCTAGTAAGTTTGATATGAAAGACTTAGGAGTTGCCGATCTAATTCTAGGAATTAAAATCCAGAGGACTCCTCAGGGTCTAGCTTTGTCTCAATCCCATTACGTGAAAATGGTACTTGAAAAATTCAAACACTTGGAATTTAGAAGTGTAAGAACTCCAATTGACTTAAACCATCATCTTATTAAGAATAAAGGTGAAAGCACGTCTCAATTTGAGTATGCTCGTGTGTTTGAAAACTTAATGTATATCATGAACTGTACACATCCTGATATAGCTTGTGCAATAAGTAAACTTAGTCGATTCATAAGTAATCCCAACAAACATCACTGGGTGGCAATGAAATGAGTTTTGGGATATTTGGTATATACCCAAGACTACGCTTTGCACTACAATAAATATTCTGCAGTTATCGAAGGATATAGTGATGCAAATTAGATAACCGACTCAACAGAAACAAAGTCCACAAGTGGATATGTTTTTACTGTTGGTGGAAGAGCAGTATCTTGGAAGTCTTCCAAACAGACGTGCATCGCTCGCTCTACAATGGAATTAGAGTTTATAGCTTTGGATAAAGCCGGTGAAGAAGCTGAATGGCTTCAAAATTTCTTAAAAGACATTTCGTTCTAGCCAAAACCTTTGGCTCCTATATGCATACATTGCGATAGTGAGGCTGCAATAGGACGGGTAGGGAGCGTTATGTATAATGGAAAGTCTCGTCATATACGATGAAGACATAACACCGTTAGATAACTACTTTCTAGTGGAATAATAACTATTGATTATGTAAGATCAAAGGATAATATGGCGGATCCGCTTAAAAAAGACTTAACTAGAGAGGGAGTTGATAAATCATCTAAGGGAATGGGATTGTGGCCGAGGACAAGTCATCATGGCGGTAACTCTATCTAGAATTTTGGATATTCCGAGATCTAGGTTCAAGGAGCTCAAACAAAGTTGTGATTGACCGGTTCAACATTGTCAAAGTAAAATATTTGGTCCCTTCTCGTGATGAAGACAATGTTTAGTAACAAGGATAGAACTTTACACGTTCTTTAATGACTACCTAAGTTTGATGTGGTGTCAATCTAAAGGATTACACATTTAGGAATCACCTATGTAAGTGTGAAGTGGAAACCGCTTCAATGAGAATTCTATAAGGCCAATTCTCTACGCACTTATTAAACCAGGTAGTGTTCATAGCTGAAATAAACAAAACAATGAGAATAAAAAGACAGTTAAGGGTTGGTTGTGTGGCATATGGTTGTCTAGGTATACACTAAAGTTCGACGGTTCAAAGATATCAAATCTACCGATTGACCAAGTATATCCGACATGTGTTTACTACGGAAAGTTAAAAGGGAAACCTACTTATCTAGATGCAATTAATTCTTACTTGCAAATCACACAACTTTCATCTATGATCATTCTTATTACATCCATTCCCATTTATGTGGGAGATTATTGGACTTTAAGCATTGGGCTTTAAAGACTTTAAACATTGGGCTTTAAAGACTAAGAGTGTGAATGGAGAAATGGTGGAAAATAAAATGGAGGGAAATGAAAATTTGAATCAAAGTGAGCTTTTGTCATGAACTTTGTACCACATTGGTAAAAGACAACTACGCTTGTGTGTATAAATATAGGATTACTTCTTAGAGCTCTTAAAAGGATTTGAATAGAATGAACCCTCGCGCCGTCGTCGTCGCTCGCTCGGCTCGGCTTTGGCTTTGATTTTGGCTTTGGCTTTGGATTTGGATGTATTTGTCAAATGATCGATCAATAAGATTATTTTTGGACAAAATTTATTTAATTAATTATTTAATAATTAATTAAATGCCAGTCAGTTCATTAACGAAATTAACTGGACTCCAAAAAATACTGCCTTTGCTGAACGTTGCTTTCCCTCCCAAACAGATATTTTTTCCTGAACAGACATCACACCTCTTCCGATAATTGCCTATAAATTCTGAGGCATGGCTTCTTTTTCCACTTACAGAAAAATCGAGAATTTCTTTCTGAATACTGCATACTACTTCGTAGTCTCTCTCTCTCAAATTCGTAAGTGTGATTTTGCTCCGTTCTTTGAGTTCGTTGGTATCCTGCAGTTTGTATTGCCACTGTTGTAGGAAGGTTTATTCCGTTTCATCCTGGGAGGATTTAATCTATTACTTGGCAACTTGTGAGGGGGTTAAAATTCCTTAAGGACACACAAGGAAATTGTGGAATCGGAATATTTCTTATCGTTTATAAATTTTCTGTTTCTTCTAACAGTTTTACTATTTCTGTTTTAACACAGTGTAGGCTACAAAACCTCTAGCACTAAAAAGTTGCCTACATACCGCACAAGCTAATAATTTCCATATCCTAGAAATTGAAACTGATGCTACAGAAATACTTCAATTGCTTTGCCATGACAACTATTCCCTCTACATTAAACTTGCTAATGAGTGCAGGTTACTACTGAAGGAATTAGGGAATCCGTTGATCCGGCATAACTTTCGAGAAGGAAATAAAGTTGCACATATTTTGGCTACTGAAGGATCGAGGCAGGCCAGCACCAACCCTCTATCAACGTTAATCTACCCGCCTAATGCGTTTTGGAAACTGCTTCATGAAGACAAAACTGGAGCACCCAGTATTAGACTACTATCTACTAATATACTAAATAGCTTGGCTGAATTTGAAAACCTTAATAGTATTGGTAATCCTATCTCAAATAGCCCTACTGACTTAGGTCTCTCAATGGGAAATCACTTCAATGTAAAGTTACTAGTTAAGTACTTAGTAATATTTCGTCTTTTAACCAAAAAAAAAAGATGTACACTCTCACCATTAGTTTCCCTCCATTCCCCTAATTATTTTATTAGGATTAAGTTTTTGCATACGGACAAAAATAAAAAGGGAGATAAATACGGTGCTTCAGTTGTAATCTTCTTGATAATTAGCCAATAAAACTTGATGCTAGAAGAGAAAACTTGGCTACACATGTACTCAAAATTTAATTTTTTTTTTATGAATATATATTTTGACTAGTTCAACTCAGGCGAAATATCCTCAAAGCCTTTAGACCAAAGGCAATGTAACATAAAATGAGGAATGAACTTTTGATGGTGATTTACTTTAGAAAGAAATGGATGTGCGCAAGTTTCGAAATCCTATGTGTGGTGTTAGTCACAAGTATTAGTATATAAACAACACTTGAAAAGTAGAAAAATGGACCTTTCATCGTTGTTGTCTCTTAGAGACCGAGCCCCTAAGCTAAAAGAAAACTTCTTGTTGGTGCGGCCGGTCAATAAAGGGCCCGAACCCATATAAAATTAAGGGTTCGACCCAGACCATCGTAACAACAACAGGAAGGCAAAAAAAAAAAATATATTATATCAAAGATATATCAAAAAAAATATAGAAAACAAACACAGAGATGGGAGGACCTAAGTTAAAGTATTCGTTCTTCTTTCTATTTATCAGTTTTGCTACAATAATACCGAGCCTAATGGCTCACATTGGTGACTTCGACGAGGTGTGGCGGAGGAGAGCCGAAGAAGCAAGAGAATATGCCCGTCAGATTTATGAGCCCAACCCTGAAAATGTCACCCTTGCATTTAACCAGAAAGTTCGCGAGTAAGTTAATTTTCAGGTCTTTTCTCTTAAACAAATTCAGAACTTAGAGCCAGTAAATTATGAATTCGGAATGTACAGTCTATAATATATAAATATTTTTTTTTGGCATGTGTATATATTGTTCTGGTAAAAAATAGTTCATTTAGTCAAATCCTTCAAATCCACTTTAGATTTGTCTCTCTTTCAAAATACGTAGAAGTACCTCAAAAATTATAGTCGGAGAAATTATTCTCTTAATCTCTTGAAATAGTAATAGTGTTACATAAAATGAACATAGAGGGTAGCCAATATATTTATTATTCATGTTGCTAATTTTCTAACTTATATTATAAATGATGACTTGCAACGCAGTAGTATGAAGGAACTAAGGCAAGTGACAGTTAGCAATAACACAAGGAGGGGTCTAGGGACCAAAAAGTACAAGGGATCTTGCATGGTTACAAATCCAATTGATAAGTGCTGGAGATGTGACCCTAATTGGGCTGACAATAGGAAAAGGCTAGCTGATTGTGCAATGGGCTTTGGATCCAAGGCCACCGGTGGGAAGGATGGCGAAATCTACATCGTCACTGACAATTCAGACGATTATGCTGAACCAAAACCTGGAACTCTCCGTTATGCCGTTATCCAAAAGGAGCCATTGTGGATCATATTCGAAAGAAGTATGACCATCAGGTAGGTGTTTTGCAATTCAATATTTGTTCGTAAATTTAAAGGTGAAAAAAACTATTTTGAGAAGTATTTCAAGTGAAATAATAATTTTCACTCGTAAAACTTCGATATATATATATATATTTTAATTTCACCCAAATATTGCGTGAATGGACTCCAGGTTACACCAGGAGCTGATCATGCAGAGTGACAAGACCATCGATGCTCGTGGGGCTAACGTTCACATTGCTAAAGGCGCTGGCATTACCCTCCAGTACATCAAGAACGTGATCATCCACGGACTCCATATTCATGACATCGTCGAAGGAAGTGGTGGGATGGTTCGTGACGCAGTGGACCATATTGGAATTCGTACCGTTAGTGATGGAGATGGCATTTCAATTTTTGGTGCGTCCAATATATGGATTGATCATGTCTCTATGAAGAAATGCTATGACGGAATCATAGACGCTGTGGAAGGATCGACTGGTATCACTATATCCAATGGACATTTCACTGATCATAATGAGGTGATGTTGTTTGGTGCAAGTGACAGTTCTTCAATAGATCAAGTAATGCAAATCACATTAGCTTTCAATCATTTTGGGAAGAGATTGGTGCAGAGAATGCCAAGGTGCCGATGGGGATATATTCATGTTGTTAACAATGACTATACTCACTGGAATATGTATGCCATTGGTGGTAGCATGCATCCCACTATCATTACTCAGGGTAATCGTTTTATTGCCCCTCCAGATATCTTCAAGAAACAGGTAAAATCAAACACTACACTTTCTTTTGTTTGTCTTAAAAAAAATTCTATATTATCAAGTTTACTAAATTAGAAACTTTAACGTGATAGTATAAGCAAATTATGCACTATCAATGCAAAGAAGTTAATTTCAATTATGCATGTGTACATATAGGTAACAAAGAGGGAGTACAACCCAGAAGAAGTGTGGAAGCATTGGACATGGAGATCGGAGGGAAATCTATTCATGAATGGAGCATACTTCATTGAATCAGGTGATCCAGATTGGTCTAAGAAACACACAGAGCTTTATGATGGGATATCAGCAGCCCCAGCTGAAGAAGTTACTTGGATAACTAGATTTGCAGGAGCACTTGGTTGCAAAGAAGGAAAGGTTTGTTAATAAGAAAAAAGAATGTTCTAATCATTTTATTAATTGAGACGGCAAATCTTGGCATTGACTGACGGCAACTGGAAATTAAACATGTCTAAAGATTTTTTCAACCACGGTGAAGTCGGAGGAATGCTATGTTTTTTTTGTGTGTGTGTATCTATATTGAGATTGTTTTGTAAATTACTAAATGAGCTGTAAATGTTGATTACCCTTTTTGTGTATATGTTGTGCCTTTAGCAATTTTGTAGTCAATGTTTTGGTTCGCTAATAAATGATATTTGCAATATTATTTTTATTTTTCCCACTACTGTCTCAGCCAAGCATATTTAGTATGTCGCTACATGCCCATTAAAACTTGAACAGGTTGAGCGGGTCAAATGAGTTCGATCGGATAAGTTTTGCCACTCCTACCCGCCACTCCCTTCCACCCTCTTTAAACAAGAATGGCTTCTTTGATGTGGAATGAAAAACAACATGTATTGGAGGGGCCGTAAGGGACCACAAGCAATGGTGAAATTAGAAACTTTGCTAAGAATATTCATATTTCAGACAGTGTGAAATTTCATCATCTATTCAAATTCGCAAGTCATTCTTGATAAAATTTCTTTGCTGAAAGTTAATAAAGCAAGTTTCATTAAGCGAATACAAGAGGATAATTAAACTAGTTCTTTGTCTCAATTATTTATCTCGAAAAATTACCAAATCCATCTGATTGGAGAAAAGAGAACAAAACGTAAGTTATGAGTAGCTATGCCACTGACCAGAAGGCAACCAGATAGTTGGCTTCTCCCTGAGCATCAGCTTCACGAGCAATACCTTAATTGTACTCGTAAAGAAGTCGTTTGATTGATGGTATTGGAGAAATTAGTCTAAGATAAAATTCCTCATAAGATAATATAGTGCTTGATTGGATGCTTATGGAATACGAATACGAGACAAAAATGCCTTTTTAGATTTTGTAATTCGCGTATAACAATCTCTTCATTATTAATCTCTGCAGAGTGTTGTTAGTTCCCCAGCAACGACGCTAAAAAGTGATCGAAGCCAACCCTGTACTACTATAAAGTAGCAAGAGAGGTCGAAGCAGCTTTTACCCGAGAAGGTCGGGATCGATTTCCACAGGGAGCTAGAGATTGGAATTGAGTTTCTATCTAAATTGGAGTTGCGTAATTGTTCCTAATTGCACTTCTAAATATTTTTGGTTTTTATATTACTTCTAAATTTATACTGCTAAGATGCTAAATTAAGCTAAGTTAAGCTAAGAAAATACTATTGAAGGCTGTCTAAATAGTTAAAAGGCACTAGGGGAGTGACTTTCTCCTAGGTGGATACTTGACGGGTTCTCGTGTCTAAGGCTAGGTTGTCATATTTGGAGATTGATATTTTAAGCGTCAATGTCACACTGGGGGGGAGGGGGGGGTTGATTTGTGTGGTACCCAATTTTCGCTTAACTACTCTATAGAAGAACCTGGTTCTTCTAGGTGTTCCAACAACTACTGTTTGCGGAATAATAAATACTAAAAGTAAAGAACACATAGATTTTGACGTGAAAAAAACCTGGCTCAAAAGGTGAAAAAATTATGACCTACTACTCATTAAGATTTTTCCAAACTTCCACTAACATCAATGAGCCAAAACAACATTTACAAAAACTCTTTGTAAACCTAAGGATTAACTCTAATCCCGTTGTGGCATACAACCTCAACTGCTGCGACAACTTCAAGTTAACTCTAACTTGAAAACTCTAGGTACCTAATACAATGCTTCTATGAAAGCTGAAAGGTACAATTATAAATCACCTACTACAACTGAACTAGAATAAAAGATAGACACAATGGAACTGATTCTTCTATCTCATTCAAGTAGCTTCAAAAGTGCACACTCAAATTTCACATAAATTCCTTGCAAAATCGCCTTACTCTTTTGCCCTCAATTTAGTTTAACTTCTGCGTATGTGCAATACCTATAAAAAGAACAATTACTGTTATTTAATAGGTTAGTAATCAGAGTTTGATTGGGACTCAATTGTTGCTCTTCTATCGAAGAAGAGTTCATGATGATATCAAACTCTAACACTATCTTTATCATTGATTGTGTTCTCTTCATATAAGGAGACCTTTTCTCCTTATCTAATATGTAACCATTTCGATCAGATCAGGAGATATTACTGCTTGATCAGTAGGACTTATCTCCTTCACGTGCATCTCACATGTACAGGTTGATCATGACTGTGCTTCACAAGATGGACCTGGTCCATGACTGAGTTCTTTTGTCATTATTCAAAACTTCACCTATTCTTGAGCCAACAAATTCCCCCTTTTTGATGATAACAAACTCTGTGCCTTTTACTTATTTGGAACCTGTAAGAACTCAGCTTAACAATTAATACTAAACGTAGAAAATTCACTTATCATCAAGGACCAGGTTAATTAGGTTATAAATATCACTTATTTCAGAAGTGTAAAGCGCAATGTCTCTTCCCCCTTTTGGCATCATCGAAAAATTGCATACAAAGTGTGATTTCTAGATTTTAATAAGTACTCATGGCCACTGGGGCAACTCCAAGTGCAATCATGGTGCAATCATCAGTAATCAAACAAACATATTTAAACTATCAAGGACAAATTAATCACTGAACAAGAGCAAAATAGTAGTTATCATTGATAGAGATATGTTGCCACCTACAATCCACAAAAAGAAAGAAAAATATTCAGATCATGAGCAAAAAGCAGAAAGATAGAAAAATCCCTAATTTGGGTCACTAGGGGTACTAAACAAGTTCAGGAGACAGGATCTAGGAGTCCTAAGGCTTGTGTCACGACCCCAGTTCACCCTCCATGAACATGTTGTGATAGCACCTAGTTCCTACGACTAGGTAAGCCGAACAATGCGGAAATTTAGCAACTTAACTTGCGGAATAAATATTTTAAAGCTAAATATATTTAAATAATAACTGCAAATAAGGCCACTAGGCCTAAACAACTCAAAAGAGATACGGAAGTCTACAACTCAATCTCAAAACCCGAAAACTCACGGGAACCACAAGCTAAAGGAAACATCGTACACTACTCTAACTCCAGAATATCTAAACAACTGGGAGAAAAGGGATAAACTAAATACTAAAGCTGGAACAGAATAGAGACTCCTGGCCTGCGGATGCGGCAGATATACCTCGAAGTCTCCGTGTATCTCCTCGCCTCAAGGATAGTGCGCCTGAGTAGAGGTACCTGAAAAATCTGCAATGAAAAACATGCGCAGGAAGGGCATGAATACACCACAGCGGTACTCAGTAAGTGCCAAGCCTAATCTCGGTTGAGTAGTGACGAGGAAGGTCAGGGCCCTATTGAGGCAAAATATAATATTAATAATAATTAACAGTATAATAATCTGACAGAAATAATAAATACGGCAGTGAAATAAGGTAGGTCAACGAGGCAATAACAACTACAAAGACAAAGTAAACACAGAGTAAACACAGAGTAAACACAGTTCAATGTCAATGATACCAATGAGGTGTCTCCCAGAATACCGTCCTGTAGACCTTTCCTCAACTGTCCAGTAGATCTCCCAGGATACCGTCCCGTAGTCCAACTCATGTACCAATATGCAGGGGGGATCTATCGAGAATCTAACCCACAGTACCAAAGTAAAAGTGCAGGGGGATCTATCGGGAATCTAACTCGCAGTCCCAAAGGAAAAGGGCAGGGGATCTATCGGGAATCGAACCCGTAGTCCCAATGTAAATGCGCAACCACAGCCAGAAACAAACCAAGGAATAAAGTACGAAAAATAAACAACAGATAGAACTAGCCTAGTATGTTTCACGTAGTGCAGTCAAAACAACTTAAGCAATTAGACAGTCAAATCAGCTAAACATATATACTTTTACTAACCTAGCACAAGTCATAACTTCAAATAGAATAAAGCAAATAAGAGTAAGAATTAAATTTCCATAGCTTAAATAAAAATGGGATTTCATCAATCGGTTCAAGTATGCGCTTGTCACCTCACGCACATGGCACTCAGACATCAAGTAACAATCCAAAGGCGAAAGCTCCCCCACACACGGTTAGAAAAGCCACTTACCTCGAACCGGCTCAATATCATTAGAAACCGCATCTTTGCCACGAGTATCCGACTCCAAATGGCTCAAATATATTCAATTCAATTCCATATCGTAAATAATATTGCAAATAACTGATTCCACTATGAAATTTAAAGTTAGGGCACGAAAATAGGTAAAATAACTAAAATGCCCCTCCAGCCAACGTCTCGGAATCAAATAATTTTTACGTTTTCAGAACTCTCGTACTCTCACGAGTCTAACCATATAAAAATCTCCCAAAACGGAGGTCGAATGCCCCCTCAAAACCCAATAGTTTGGTCTATGAACTTTCACCCAATTTTCGTTCAAAAATCCTAAATTTAAAGATGAAATCGTGATTAGATTAGTGGGTATTAACCATAAGAGAGTAGAGAATCGTTACCCAATCTTTGTTCTTGAAAACCCCTCGAAATTTCTCCCAAATGCGAGCTCTCTAGCTTGAGTTTTGTTAAAAATGGCAAAAACCCTCGTTTTTGAATGTTAAGTACTGTTCAGGAGTTTAAAGCATCACGAATGCGGAGGGTTACTCGCGTTCGCGAAGAAGAAATTATTAGTTGGCCAAAATGCCCTTCGCGATCGCGAAAGGAGGAGTGCGAACACGAAGACCTGGGGTCTCAACCTATGCGAACGCGAAGTTGCACATGCGAACACGATGGGGAAGATGCTGAAGCAATGCGAGCGCGGGGTGGGTACGCGAACGCATATAAGGAAAATTGGCCCCCTCCAGGATTAAACTACACGAACGCGTGAGAGGGGGCTGCAAATGCGTAGGAGGAGTAAAACAACCTACGCGAATGCGATCGAGGCTCTGCAAACACGAAGAAGGAAAATCAAACCTGCAACAGCTGAGAATTTTTCTGCAATTTTTTTTTAACACTAAAATGCCCCGTTAAGCATCCGAAACACACCCGAGGCCCCCGGGACCTCAACAAAACCTACGAACATATTCCATAACATCATTCAAACTTGTTCCAATCCTTAAACCACCTAAAAAAAGGCCGGAAACATGAATTAATCAAAGATTTAAGCCTAAGAACTTCAAATTCCAACAAAATACACTTTTAATCAAAAACCTAACTAAAACACGTCCGATTGACCTGAAATTTTGCACACACATCCCAAATGACATGACGGAGCTACTTCAACTTCTGGAATTCCATTCTGACTCTCGGGTCAAAAACTCACTATCGGACTGGAAACTTCAAAAATTCAAACTTCGGCGTTTCAAGCCTAAATGAGCTACGAACCTCCAAAATACATTCCGAACACGCTCCCAACCCCGAAACCACCTAAAGGAGCTAATGGAACCATCGGATTTCCACTCCTAGGTCATCTTCACACTGTTCCGACTATGGACCATTTTTCAACACTTAAGCTCTCATTTAGGGACTAAGTGTCCCAAAGCACTCCGAATCCTAACACCGAACGTCCCACAAACCAAAATAGCATAAATGAACTTAGGGAAAGCAGTTAATGGGAAATCGGTGCGTAAATTCCAAAAACGACCGGCCGGGTCGTTACATCCTCCTACACTCAAACATTCGTTCATCCTCAAACGAGCATAGAGAACATACCTTAAGTAGTAAAAAGATGAGGGTACTGGTTGCGCATGTCCTGCTCGGTCTCCCAAGTTGCCTCCTCGGCCGGCTGACCCCGCCGCTGAACCTTCACTAAAGCTATGTTCCTTGACCTCAACTTCCTGATCTGCTTGTCCACAATAGCCACTGGCTCCTCAACATAGGATAGATCCCTGTCCAACTAGACTGAAATGAAATCCAACACGTGCGACGGATCACCGCGATAAATCCGGAGCATCAAAACATGAAATATCGGATGAACTCCGGCCAAACTGGGAGGTAAGGCAGCTCATAGACAACCTCCCCAACTCGCCTCAAGATCTCAAAAGGGCCAATAAACTTCGGACTCAACCTTCCATTCTTCCCAAACCTCATGACGCTTTTCATAGGCGAGACCTGAAGCAGAACCCGCTCACCAACCATATATGAAACATCACGAACCTTCTTGTCCGCATAACTCTTCTGTTTGGACTGGGCCTTACGGAGTCTATCTTGAATCAGCTTAACCTTCTCCAATGCATCCTGAACCCTCTCTGTGCCTAATAGCCTGGCCTCACCCGGCTCAAACCAACCGACTGGAGATCTACACCTCCTACTATATAAAGCCTCATACTGCTCCATCTGAATGCTGAACTGATAACTGTTGTTATAAGCAAACTTCGCCAGTGGCAAGAAATGATTCCAAAACCCGCTAAACTCAATCACACATGCACGAAGCATATCCTCAAGAATATGAATAGTGCGCTCGGACTGTCCATCCGTCTGGGGGTGAAATGTTGTGCTCAACTCCACCTGAGTGCCTAACTCCTGCTGCACGGCTCTCCAGAACTGCGATGTAAACTGAGTATCTCTGTCTGAAATGATAGAAACTAGAATACCATGCAAACAAACGATCTCCCTAATATAAATCTCCGCTAATCGCTCCGACGAATAAGTGGTACACACAGGAATGAAATGAGCGAACTTGGTCAGCCTATCCATAATGACCCAAATTGAAACTTCTTCAAGGTCCGGGGGAGTCCCAATACAAAGTCCATGGATATACGCTCCCACTTCCACTCCGGAATCTCTATCTGCTGAAGCAACCCACCCAGACGCTGGTGCTCATACTTCACCTGCTAGTAGTTGAGGCATCTAGACACGTAATTAACTATACCCTTCTTTATCCGCCTCCACCAATAGTGCTGCCTCAAGTCCTGATAGATCTTCACGGCACCCGGATGGATGGAATATCGCGAACTATGGGCCTCTGCTAGAATCAACTCTCGAAGATCATCAACATTGGGCACACAAATCCGGCCCTGCATCCTTAATACTCCATCATCCCTGATGGCCACATCTCTGGCGTCTCCCCGCTAAGCCAAGAAAACTGCGAGTCTCTATAGTTGAGGAGGGCCTGGGCCAACTCTGCATAGCCTCTACCTTCCTCGGATCCACCTGAATGCCCTCACTTGATACCACGTGGCCTAGGAATGCCACGAAACTCAACCGGAACTCACATTTTGAGAACTTGTATATAATTTCTTCTCTCTCAGGGTCTAAAGCACTATCCTCAGGTGTTGTTCATTATCTTCTCGACTCCAGGAATATACCAGAATATCGTCAATAAAAACAATAATGAATGAGTCAAGATATGGCCTGAATACACTGTGCATCAATTGCATAAAAGCTGCTGAGCATTAGTCAGCCCGAATGACATACCAAGGAGCTCGTAATGACCATACCGAGTCCTGAAGGCAGTCTTCGGGATATCGGGCTCCTAAATCTTCAACTGATGGTAACCTGAGCGCAAATCAATCTTGGAAAACACATGTGCGCCTTGAAGCTGGTCAAACAGATCATCTATACGAGGCAAAGGATAACGGTTCTTCACTGTAACTTTGTTCAACTGGCGATATGCATAGAATCATCCTTCTTCTTCACAAACAAGACAGGGGCACACCACAGTGAAACACTGGGCAGAATAAAATCCTTACCAAGCGATTCCTGCAATTGATTCTTCAACTCCTTCAACCCAAGAGGAGCCATGCGATACGGAGGAATGAAATGGGCTGGGTTCCCGGTAAAAGATCAATGCAAAAATCAATGTCTCTATCGGGCGGCATTCCCGGGAGATCAGCTGGAAACACATCGGGATAATCCCATACCACTGGGATTGAATCAATAGAAGGGGCATCAACACTGACATCTCTCACATAAGCTAAATACCCGGCACACCCCTTCTTAACCATATGCTGAGCTTTAAGAAAAGAGATAACTCTACTGGAAGTGTAATCTAAAGTGCCACTCCACTCAATACGCAGAATCCTTGGCATAGCCAGCGCCACGGTCTTGGCATGACAATCAAGAATAGCAAAATGGGGTGACAACCAGTCCATGCCCAAAAGAATGTCAAAATCCACTATACCGAGTAACAATAAGTCTGCTCTGGTCTCAAAGCCACAAATAGTAACCCAACATGATCGATGAACGCAGTTCACAACAAGAGAATCTCCCACAAGAGTAGAAACATAAACAGGGGCACTCAAAGAATTCCGGGGTATACCCAAATGCGGAGCAAAGTAAGAAGACACATAAGAATAAGTAGAACCTAAATCGAATAGAACCGATACACTTATATAACAAACTATGACAATACTTGTGATGACAGAATCGGAGGCAACAGTCTCGGTACGGGTAGGTGGGGTAGCAACTGCGGTTGTAACTAAAGCCTGAGAACATTGCGGGGCACGCTGCGGCCAAGAAGTATGTGGAGGTGCACCCCTCCCAAGTCTAGAGCAATACCTCACCACATGGCATATGTCATCACACTCAAAGCAACCTCGTGACTGGCATGGCAGTGGAAACTGTACGGTACGGGTACTCCGAGACCTCTGAACACTTGAAACTCTGTGGGAACTCTGAGATGCAGACTGAGCTGGCTGACCCACAAAACCTCTACCATGACACACCCTACCTCCGAAATAAGGACCAGTATATCTCCCCGGTCCACGAGCTCTACTCACTCCTCTATACTCTCTCTCCTGACCTCGTCTGTCCTCTCTCCTGGACCCACCTGTCCTTTACTCGGCGAGAGGTCCTCACCACCCGCTAAACTGGGACCACAGGCTGTGTCGCCATGAAACCTAGAACCTGAACAATGGAAGCTCGCTACTCTGGAGTGGGGGACGGTGGAAGTCTGGGTCCCTCCCCCAATCTGTGAAGTAGTCGGTACAACCTGAATCAATCCAACCTGAATCAATGTACCAAACATGCTCAGGAACTATGCCAAAGTCTCCTGAAGGGCTGGAATAGTAGTAGCTGTAGGCGCGTCAGGTACCTGAACTTTGACTGGATCTGTTGGTGATACCTCGGCGACAGCTTGTGCAGGTGCTCTGGCTGCAGCATATGTGTGTCCTCGACCTCTCCTCTGACCCTGGCCTCTGACGGCTGCAGTAGGGGGCGCGGGTGCCTGATCATCTCGAGTAACACGTATCCTCACCATCTGTGAGAGAATAGAAGGCAGATTTTAGGATTGTGATGTCAAAATCTTGCACGACAGGGAATCAAATGAACTAAAATTTTCCTAACGGTTACATAGCCTTTAATAGATAAGTGCAGATGTCTCCGTACCGATCAGCGAGACTCTAAACAACTGGCCTGTGTTCCGTGACTCCTATGAACCTAGAGCTCTGATACCAACTTGTCACGACCCCAGTTCACCCTCCAAGAACATGTCGTGATGGCACCTAGTTCCTACGACTAGATAAGCCTAACAATGCGAAAATTTAGCAACTTAACTTGCGGAATAAATATTTTAAAGCTAAACATATTTAAATAATAACTACAAATAAGGCCGCTAGGCCTAAACAACTCAAAAGAGATGCAAAAGTGTACAACTCAATCCCAAAACCCGGAAACTCATGAGAACCACAGGCGAAAGGGAACATAGCACACTGCTCTAACCCCGGAATATCTAAACAACTGGGAGAAAAGGGATAAGCTAAATGCTAAAGCTGGAATAGAATAGAGACTTCTGGTCTGCGGATGCGGTAGATATACCTCGAAGTCTCCGTGTATCTCCTCGCCTTAAGGATAGTGCGCCTGAATAGAGGTACCTAAAAAATTTGCACATGAAAAACATGTGCAGGAAGGGCACGAGTACACCACAACAGTACTCAGTAAGTGCCAGGCCTAACCTCGGTTGGGTAGTGACGAAGAAGGTCAGGGCCCTACCGAGACAAAATATAATAATAATAATAATAATAATAATAATAATAATAATAATAATAATAATAATTAACAGTATAATAATCTGACAGAAATAATAAATACGACAGAGAAATAAGGCAGGTCAACGAGGCAATAACAACTACAAAGACAAACTAAACACAGAGTAAACACAGTTCAATGTCAATGATACCAATGAGGGTCTCCCAGAATACCGTTTTGTAGCCCTTTCCTAAACTGTCCAGTGGATCTCCCAGGATACCATCCCGTAGTCCAACTCATGTACCAATATGCAAGGGGGATCTATCGAGAATATAACCCGCAGTCTCAAAGTAAAAGTGCAGGGGGATCTATCGGGAATCTAACCCGCAGTCCTAAAGTAAAACTGTAGGGGGATCTATCGGGAATCGAACCCACAGTCCCAAAGTAAACAAACAAGGGGGGATCTATCGGGAATCGAACCCGCAGTCCCAATGTAAATGCGCAACCACAGCCAAAAACAAACCAAGGAATGAAGTACGAAAAATAAATAACAGATAGAACTAGCCTAGCATGCTTCACGTAGTGCAGTCAAAATAACTTAAGCAATTAGACAGTCAAATCAGCTAAACATACTTTTACTAACCTAGCACAAGTTATAACTTCAAATAGAATAAAGCAAATAAGAGTAAGAATTAAATTTCCATCGGTTAAATAAAAATGGGACTTCATCAATCGGCTCAAGTATGCGCTCGTCACCTCACGCACAAGGCACTCAAACATCAAGTAACAATCCTATGGGGAAAGGTCCCCCACACAAGGTTAGACAAGCCACTTACCTCGAACCGGCTCAATATCACTAGAAACCGTGCCTTTGCCATGAGTATCCGACTCTAAATGGCCCAAATCTATTCAATTCAATTCCAAATAGTAAATAATATTGCAAAAAACTTATTCCACTATTAAATTTAAAGCTAGGGCGCGAAAATAGGTAAAATAACCAAAATGCCCCTCCAGCCAACATCTCGAAACTGAATAATTTTCATATTTTCAGAACCCTCATACTCTCACGAGTATAACCATATAAAAATATCCCAAATAAGAGGTCGAATGCCCCCTCAAAACCCAATAGTTTGGTCTATGAACTTTCACCCAATTTTCGTTTAAAAATCCGAAATTTAATGATGAAATCATGATTAGATTAGTGGGTATTAAGCATAAAAGAGTAAAGAATCGTTACCCAATCATTGCTCTTGAAAACGCCTCAAAATTTCTCCCAAATCCGCGCTCTCTAGCTTGAGTTTTGTTAATAACGGCAAAAACCCTCGTTTTTGAATGTTAAGTGTTGTTCAGGAGTTTAAAGCATCACGAACGCGGAGGGTTACTCGCGTTCACGAAGAAGAAATTCTTAGCTGGCCAAAATGCCCTTCGCGATCGCGAAAGAAGGAGTGCGAACGTGAAGGCCTAGGGTCTCAACCTATACAAACGCGATGTTGCACATGCGAACGCGATGGGGAAGATGCTGAAGCAATGCCAACGCAGGGTGGGTACGCGAATGCGTATATGGAAAATTGGCCCCCTCCAGGATTAAACTACGCGAACGTGTGAGAGGGGGCCGGGAATGTGAAGGAGGAGTAAAACAACCTACGCGAACGAGGCTCTGCGAACGCAAAGAAGGAAAATCAAACTTGCAACAGCTGAGAATTTTTATCCTATTTTTTTTTATCACTAAAATGCCTCGTTGAGCATCCGAAACACACCCAAGGTCCCCGGGACCTCAACCAAACCTACGGACATATTTCATAACATCATTCAAACTTGTTCCAATCCTTAAACCATCTAAAACAACACCGAAAATACGAATTAATCAATGATTCAAGCCTAAGAACTTCAAATTCCAACAAAACACACTTTCGATCAAAAACCTAACCAAAACATGTTTGATTGACCTAAAATTTTGCACACACATCCCAAATAACATGACGGAGCTGTTGCAACTTCCAGAATTCTATTCCGACCCTCGGGTCAAAAACTCACTATCGGACTGGAAACTTCAAAAATTCAAACTTTGACATTTTAAGCCTAAATGAGCTACGAACCTCCAAAATACATTCCAAACACGCTCCTAACCCCAAAATCACCTAAAGGAGCTAACGGAACCTTCAGATTTCCATTCTGAGGTCGTCTTTACACTACCCCGACTACAGACCATTTTTCAACACTTAAGCTCTCATTTAGGGACTAAGTGTTCCAAAGCACTCCGAGTCCTAACACCGAACGTCCCGGTAAACCAAAAATAGCATAAATGAACTTAGGGAAAGCAGTTAATGGGAAACCAGGGCGTAAATTCCAAAAACGACTGGCTGGGTCGTTACAGCTTGGAGGAACTAAAGGGTTGGGATTGGGTTTTGAGAAGATTCAACATGTTCTGAAGAATTCCATTATTTTTCTCCTTTTCTTTGGCAAGATCAGATAAGAGACCATCCCTCTCAGCTTCCACTTCAACCACACGTGCCTTGAGTCTAGCCATTTCAGCATCCTTGGCCGCACATTCCTGAACCAGACTCCTAACCTTGTTGTTGATGGGTGTCTTTTGGGATGAACCAGGTTCATTTGGGATGGCATTGACTGGATAATCACAAGCAAGCAGAGTATTAACGCCAAAGTTTTCCTTGCTCGAGGCCATTTCCCATTTCTTCAGAGGCGCATTCAGCCTGTCCAGAACTGTGGTTAGAATAAAGACATATGGTGTAGCATGAGCCTTAGAGCCATTTATGACCCTGTCTAGAACCTTGATAATGAAAGCAGGCCAATTGATTTTCTTTCCTCTCTCCAAGCACTCCATAAGGACCAGATATATGTAGTTAGAAGTGTGCCTTCTCTCCTGTCTGGAAATAAGCACTTGTTGACGAATTCGAACACAACCTTGTGCTCAGGTCTCATTTCACTTTTCTACACAACCCTGGCTTCATTCACTTCTTCTGAATCACAAAAACTCTTGGTGATTTCAAGGGCAATAGGGAGAGAGTCCAGGAAGGGCCACCTTTGCCTTGTATAATCATCAAACCCTTCAGAGGGTATGTCCAGGATCTCTCCTAGTTTCTGTGCATCAAACTGCACTTGGACTCCTTTCACCAGGCTTTTAACAATACCTTCATTGAGAACAACATTTGCCATAAATTCAATCAGCTCATTCCTGGATAGCCTACCAACTATCTGAAGGACCATGTCCTTCCACCCCTGAGCAGCTAAAGCATCCACCAACCTCATCATTCCTGGTTCCACCAGGTCCTTCAACAGTATACCCTTCAAAATGTTTCTTCTGCCAAATATGGAAAACTTGTCATGTTCCTTCTCAGAATCATTTTCTTCTTCTTATCCACTCCGATTTTCATCATTAGAAATTCTTGATTGTTTTTTCTCACTACAGATCCTGTCCTCTTGGCTAGTGAAGGTTCAACAGCCTCAGACACAGAGGAAGACTTCTTGGAGGAAATCTTGGGATTTTTGGGCTTGGGGTAGGAACCTCCACTGATGTACCTTTTCTTGATGGACTAGTTCCATCTCTTCTTCCTCAACAACCTCTGAGGATTCTGCAATCTTTCCCTTTCCTTTATCCATTTTCTTTTTCTTACCTGTAGCCAAAGCCTTTTGTAACTCAGCTTCACTCTATTTCACCCTGCTTCTTGTGGCTCTACCCTTTAGCAATGAAGAGGCCGCAGGAGTTGGGGATGAAGCCTTTCTTTTCTTGGAAGGCTTAGGAATATTAGGGGCTTTTGTTATGGGAGTTTTGCATTTCTTTGGGTCATAGCTTGCCCCAACCTTCTTCAGAAAGTCTGCTAGAGTCTCTTCAGTAGATGAAACAGGTTCATCTCTTTGTGTGCTCAGATGAACCAATCCCTCAGCAGCTTCCCAAGAATCACTTCCCCTAACTTCATGCCACTCTCTTCTACCGTTTCATGTTCAACACCACAAATAGCAGACACTACTTTTTTCCTAATTCCTCTCTCCTCACCATATGCACCCTCTCTCTCTTTTTCTTTTTCTAAATTCTTTTTACCTCCACTTCTACGTATCTCAGGCAACTCAACATCCCTAATAGGTCCAACCAGAACAAACCTAGTCTCTATATTTTCAATTACAGATGAACTTACCTTGGTAGGAGATTCTTGAGTCTTTTCAGAGTTAGAAGACTCATGTCCTTACCCCTCAGTAGCAAATTGATAGGATTCAAACTCAGAGTTGGAGTCGGATTTTTGAGCTTTGTTTCTTTCACTTGGCTTGCTTTCAACCTTTCATTTAAAGCCTTCCTCAGAGCACCAGATGCTATAGTCTTTCTAGTAAGCATGTTTACCCTTCGTAGTCTAGGTTTTGGAGATGCACTGGGTGGAGTGGTTGAGGATAAATTTGAGAGAGATGGTGGTGGAGGAGTTCCAGGGTTGTCTTGTGGGTTATGAATGATCATTGATTTCTTGAGAGAATTTGGGAACTTTGGAGAAGAGGGCAAGTGAAAATGAAGAAGAGTTTTGACGGTTTGATGTTATGATGAAGGCAGGAGAGTTGATGTGTATTTAAAGATAAATACACATTTAATAATTAATGACAACCTTTTTCAATGGTCAATTAGAGGTCTAATCAATCAGAAATTCCAGATTTTGAATGATCGATTTGGCTTCCCTAGATATTAGGCAAAATTTATGGTTTAGAGTTCTAGGCGGATGGAACTGGTTCAATACTAACAGATAAATTTTTTTAGGAATTGAACAATTATAGGACTTCTGCTCATGATTGAATTATTAATCTTTCTAATTGTGTAGGGTATAGAAAATATACCTTAGCTTTCATATAAACCCATACTGATGAACTAGGTTCTTCATTTAGAACTCTCTTGAACATGCCTCAAATACCATAATAGAAAAAAGTCTTTGTGAGAGATCAGTGAGTGATATAAACACATGTAACAGGAGTATACTAATTAAAGTATGAAGCTGAGTAAAAATTAATCTATATATTTACACAAGTTCAAAATTCCTAGTCAATTTTTTTTTTCATTTTTCCTTTTTTCAGTTTTTTTTTCATTGTGCATTCTGAGCTGGACCCATTAGGTGATCTTAATCATCCCTAATTCTAATATGTTCCTCTCAAAGTTTTCTCTACTTAATGCTTTAGTGAAGATGTCAGCATTTTGTGTATTAGTAGCACAAAATTCTATGGAGATCAATCCTTTCTCATAGTTACTCTCAAGAAATGGTGTCTAACATCTATGTGCTTAGTCCTCTTATGATGAACAAGATTCTTTGTCATACTTATAGTACTAGTGTTATTACAGAATATAGGAATGCAATCAACTTCAATGCCAAAATCTGCCAGTTGTTGTTTGATCCATAGCGATGGAGCACAACAAGAGGCAGCAACAACATACTCAGCCTTAACAATGGATAAGGCCACTGAATTTTGCTTTTTAGTAGCCCATGACTCAAGACATTAACCAAGAAAGTGAGCCATACCTGAGGTGCTTTTCCTATCCACTAAGAAACCTGCATAATCAGTATCAGCATATCCTTACTAGAGTGAAATTACTACCTTTGGGATACCAAAGACACAGATCAGTGGTGCCTTTCAAATATCTTAGTATCCTCTTGACAGCAGTTAAATGAGACTCTTTTGGATTAGCTTGAAAGCGAGCACAAAGCCCTACACTAAAAACGATATTAGGTCTGCTTGCAGTAAGATACAAAAGTGAACCAATCATACCCCTATACAACTTTTGATCAACTGACGAACCAGGTTCACCAATGCCTAATTTAGTGGCAGTTACAATGGGGGTGTCTATTTCCTTTGATTCATCCATTTTAAACTTTTTGATAAGCTCTTTTGCATACTTCTACTGATGGATCATGGTTACATTTGGGTTGTTTGATCTGTAAGCCTAAGAAAAAGTTAAGCTCTCCCATCATACTCATTTCAAACTCACTACCCATTAATTTTTCAAAGTCCTTACTTAGCTTATCAGTGGTGACCCCAAAGATTATGTCATCAACATATATTTGAACCACAAGGAGATCCTTACCTTTTTCCCTTAAGAATAAGGTACTGTCAATTTTACCTCTTTTGTAACCATGTTCAAACAGAAATTTGGACAGTCGTTCATACCATGCTCTAGGAGCCTGCTTGAGTCCATAGAGAGCCTTGTCTAACTTGTACACATGCTCAGGACATTCCTTGCTCTCAAACCCTCTAGGTTGTTTTACAAACACTTCTTCCTTCAAATAGCCATTCAAGAAAGTACTGTTGACATCTATATGATGGAGAGTGAATTCCATGTGTGCTGCAAAGGCTATGAGGAGTCTTATTGCCTCTAGTCTTGCAACTGGGGCAAAGTCTCATCATAATCTATGCCCTCCTCTTGGCTGTAACTTTGGACCACCAATCTTGCATTGTTTCGTGTAACTGTTCCATCTTTATCAAGTTTGTTTGTGAAGACCCATTTTGTGCCAATAACTGATCTGTCCTTGAGTCTTGGAACTAGATGCCAGACTTGACTTCTCTCAAACTGATTGAGTTCATCTTGCATTGCATTCACCCAATCTGCATCTTGCAAAGCCTCAACAACATTTTTAGGTTCAATAAGAGATAGAAAGGCATCAAAAGCACAGAAATTCTCTAATTGTGATATAGTTTTGACTCTAGATGTTGGAGCAGTGATTATGTTCTCACTAGGATGAGAACTTTGATACTTGTGAGATTTCACAACCAACTGATTTCTGCTAGATGTTTCTCCCATGTGTTGTTGCTGAGGAATAGGGTCATGAACATATTATTTTAGAGGATTAGTTTCAATTCCTCTTTGATCAGTTCCCCCTGTTAGGTTTCCCTGGATGGAAGAACCTGTTCCATTACCTGTTCCTTCTCTTGGTGCCACTTTAACTTGTGTTAAGAATTTAGTCAAATCATTTACCAGTCCAATGGCTTCATCTTCATGTTCATGTCTCTCAGAAAGAGTGTTAGTTTCATCAAACACTACATGCACACTTTTTTCTACACACAAAGTTCTTTTGTTGAATACTTTATATGCTTTGCTATGTGAAGAATATCCCATGAATACTCCCTCATCACTTCTGGGATCAAACTTACCTAGTGAGTCTTTTCCATTATTGTGCACAAAGCACTTGCATCAAAATGCCCTAAGATGGGATATATTTGGTTTTTTACCTTTAAGTAACTCATAGAGAGTCTTCTCTACAAGAGGTCTAGTCATGCATCTATTGATAATGTAACAAGCAATATTTACAGCCTCTGCCCAGAAGCTGTGGGGCAGTTTACTAGAAAGAAGCATAGTCCTAGACATGTCTTCAAGAGTCTTGTTCTTGCGTTCAACTACTCCATTTTGTAGAGGAGTAATAGGACTAGAGAAGTTATGATCTATACAATGCTCATCACAGAATTCAGCAAACTTAGCATTTTCAAATTCAGTTTCATGATCAGACCTTATGCATTCAAATAGATTACCTAGTTGTTTCTGAGTTCTCCTAACAAAAGCAGTAAACATGTCAAATGCTTTATCTTTAGACATTAAGAATAGTACCCAGGTAAATCTAGAATAATCATCAACTAGCACCATGACATATTTCTTTCCACCTATGCTTAAGGTTCTCATGGGACCATAGAGATCCATATGAACCAGTTCGAACGACTTGGTTATGCTTACCATTTTCTTGTTTTTGAAAGAGGAGCTTACCTGCTTCCCCCCTGCACAAGCCTCACAAACTTTGTCTTCCTTAAACTTGATGTTATGTAGCCCTATCACCAAGTCCTTAGAGATTAATTTGTTTGGCCGATTTAGACTAGCATGAACAAGTCTTTTGTGCCATAGGAAGGGATCATTATCCAACACACTTAAGCATATGAGTTCATTTTCTGAAAGAGTAGACAAGTATATAATGTAAATATTGTTCACTCTTTTTCCCTGCAAAACTTGTCAATGGTAAGGTTAATCATAAAGCATTTGGTAGAGGTGAATGCTACAAGGTTACCTCTGTCACACAGTTATGACACACTGATCAGGCTGTATTTCAAGCCATCTATCAAGTAGACATTCTCAATGGAGTGTGAGTCTGTCTTACCTACCTTTCCATCCTGAATAATCTCACCGTTCTTCCCATTTCCAAAGGAGACATTATCTCCATTTAGGTCCTCAAGTGAAAGGAAATGGTTCTTGCTTCCATTCATATGTTTTGAGCAGCCACTATCCATGTACCATATTTGGCTACTTCCTTTTACTTGGGCCTCTTGTTCATCATTTGATTCTCCGATGGCCATAAGTGCTTGTTCATCTCCAGCTTCATCTTCTGAGTCCTTATCTGATGTTTCTCCCCAAGCAGCAACCATAGCCTTTGTTGATCCTTTGTTCTTTTTGGGTTGAACCTATTTTTTTTCCTATTACTTCATTCACCCCTTTCCTTCTTGCACTCAATTTCCCATTGAGGACAGTTCTTGATCATGTGATCAGTCTTACCATATTTGTAGCAGCCCTCGTTGATCTGTATCTCAGGAGTCTTAGGTTTATTGAAGGTTGTACCTCTTGAAGAACCCTTTCCTCTCATCAAGTACTTTTTGAAATCTCTTATGATCATAGCCACTTCATCATCCTCCAGATATGCACCTTCAGCTATTCTTAGAGCCAGACTTCTTTCCTTCTTGGGTGCATCCATTTTCATGGTTTGTCTTCTTAGTTCATAAGCAGTGAGGTTTCCAATTAGTTCATCCAGCTTGAGGGTAGCATTGTTCTTTGATTCCTGAATAACAGTGATTTTGCTTTCCCAAGTCACTAGTAAGACTTTTGTCAAGATTTTCTCAACCTTGTCTTCTTGAAGGATAATTCTCCTAAGAGATTTATGTTCATTTGTTAGTGTTGTGAATCTTGTGTACATCTCCTGGATAGATTCACCTTCCTTCATACTGAAGTTCTCATATTGAGGATATAGCAGTGTTCCTCTTGATCTCTTTACTTGAGGAGTTCCTTCATGAGCCACTTGTAAAGTGTCCCATATTTCCTTTGCAGTAGTACAACTTTGAATCATGTTGTACGCGTCTGGACCAAGTCCACACACAAGCCATTTCTTGGCCTTGGCATTCTTCTCCCATTTCTTCAAATCTTCAGTAGTACAGTCAGCTCTTGTCTTTGGCATATCCACTCCTTCCTCATTCTTCTTTCTAGTTGCCAAGGGACGATCAGTGACTATGTCCCAGAGTTCATAGTCCTCTCCTATAATATGATCTCTCATCCTGTTCTACCACCAAGAATAGTACTGACCATTGAAGAGTGGAGGCCTAGCAGAGGATTGCCCTTCCCAGTTTCCATGTGGTGCACTCATCTTGATCTTTTCCTAAGGTGTTAGCCTCTTTTAGGATAACCTCCTCTGATACCAATTGATGTTTTAAGTGTTAATTCCACACAAGAGGGGGGTGATTTGTGTGGTACCCAATTTCACTTAACTACTCTATAAGAGAACCTGGTTCTTCTAGGTGTTCCAACTAACTGTTTGAGGAATAACAAATACTGAGAGTAAAGAACACATAGATTTTTACATGGAAAATACCTGGCTCAAAATATGAAAAAACCACGACCTACTACTCATTAGGATTTTCCCAAACTTCCACTAAAATCACTGAGCCAAAATAGCATTTACAAAAATTCTTTGTAAACCTAAGGATTAACTCTAATCCTGTTGTGGCACACAACCACAACTGATGCGACAACTTCAAGTTAACTCTAACTTGAAAACTCTAGGTACCTAATACAATTACTTATATGAAAGCTAAAATGTACAATTATAAATCACCTACTACAATTGAAGTAGAATAAAAGATAGACACAATGGAACTGGTTCTTCTATCTCGTTCAAGTAGCTTCAGGAGTGCACACTCAAATCTCACATAAATTGCTTGCAAAATTGCCTTGCTCTTTTTCCCTTAATTTAGTTTAACTTCTGCATATATGCAATACCTGTAAAAGAGAACAATTACTGTTATTTAATAGGTTAGTAATTAGAGTTTGATTGTGACACAATTGCTGCTCTTCTATCGCAGAAGAGTTCATGATGATATCTGTGAGCACGTGATTTTTGCTCTCACGACAACTACTCCCAAAAAAAAAATATATAAAATAAAATAGTTTCATTATCGCATTTGAATGGATTCTGTGTTATCTTTCTTTAGCATCTTGTATGTGTGTTTATTTGTTTGAACTAATTAAAATACAAAAATACGTGTTGC